>JACEFZ010007074.1:410000-449223 GCA_014155875.1 Cepaea nemoralis
ATGATTTCTGAATCGAATACTGTACTGGGAATATTTTGAACTGTCAGTGCTAATGAAAGTAGAACATTGTGTACAACAACGCCCCCCCCCCCCCCTCCCAAAAAAAATATATAAGCAAAGTTCTTTGGTCACGTAATGAGAAGAAAGGCATGCGGAAACATCGCAACAACTGCAAAGATCAGCGGCAGAAGATGCAGACAAAGAAATAATGACGGGTGCATAGACTGGGTCATTGAGGAAACAAATCAATTAATCCTTAACACCAAGGATCGAGATTTGTGGAAAACCCTAGGGCGTAAGGGTGCAAGAGGCAGGAGAGAGAACAGGCGATTGAAAAATTATTATCGGCGGACCGTACAATGTTTTGCAAAGGACCTGCTAAATAATGATGATGTAACTAATAGCTTTAGGCCCAGAGGAACCGGGTTTGATTCCATCACCAGAACCATTGGTATCTAATCATATCACATGTCCCCCTGATCTCTTGGGTAATGAGATCGGATACCTACCTTCTAGTATAAAGGCGTGAAGCAGGATTTCCCGCGTGCCATTAAAAATCCCATGGCAACTGGAAATCGCAGAGTAGGTTGTAAACTGCCACCCTGGTAAAATTGGTAAGAAAGAATACCTAAACACGAGTTGATATAGCTCATTACCTTGAATAAAATATTTTCTTCTTCTTCTTCTTCTTCTTCTTCTTCTTCTTCTTCTTCTTCTTCTTCTTCTTCTTCTTCTTCTTCTTCTTCTTCTTCTTCTTCTTCTTCAGGGTTCCGAGCCATTGAGGTTCTTTGCTGCAGATACAATCCGTCTCCATTCGTCTCTCTGGTTGACCTCTTGCCAGTCGTTGATTCCAAGTGCTTGTAGGTTTGTATATACATTATCTCTCCATCGTCTTCTTGGTCTACCTCGGTGTCTACGGTCATTTATTTTTTGAGTGTAAGCGAGTTTTGTTTCCCTATATGTCTACAGAAAACACGCCTTATACAAATGCATGCCAAAGTTGTACACATTGAAAACAGAAAAGAATAATAATAGGAAGAAGAAGCCTTAGTTTTCATTATTGTAGGATTTACTCCTCATTTAAAATAACAGCTAGTTCATCATCAATTTCTGGGAATGCGAAATGCCACATCGCCGTTTGAAGACACAATAACAGATCAAACGACATATTTCAGGATGTTTGAGTTTGGATTTCACTGCGGCTTCAGCAAGATGGGTGGATTAATCTGATATGTGTACAATCAGTGTGTTACTGGAACAATCAGAATCGTTACTCACAGACATTTTACTGAGAAAGACCGATCTTCTCTTGGTTAGCCCGGAGTGCTATGATATAAAAAGGAGAGTCTGGCATATGAGACTACGACATCCAGCATGAGAATATAGGTCGAAGCAGTAACAGCGGCCTTCCGATGGTTAGAGGGGACTAATTAAGAAGGTAAAGGGCAGCAGGTTAAAAAGAGAAAAGTCGTGGATGAGTCAAGCCGAAGACATTCTTCAACAGGTGTGTTCACTTGAGGACTTATAACCTGGCGAGGAGTGGGTACGAATGCCAACATATTTCTGTACGTCCTTTTCAGTTTGCATCCAACTGGACAGAAAATGCAGACAAGAAAATTCGGCTACTGTGGAAGCGGAAGTACAGGCCTTGATCTTCGAGAATTCTTTGGAGGGTGATGCTGTCATTTACACAGATGAGTCGATCGTACGACGAATGAGAAGTTCATGGGCTTTTACGGCTTAGGCCGGAATGGGAATTGTGAAGGAAGATTCTGGTGCTTTTGCTTTGACCACAAATAGCCTGACTATGGAAAGTCATGGCAGTAAGTGAAGCAATAACATGGCCCGAGACACAGACATTCACCAGTGCATGTTTCCTTAGTGACTCAATTAGCATGCTCAAGAAGATAGAGATGGGGTGGATCCGAAGAGAGTGGCTGCTGTATCTGGAGTGGTCTCGGCTGGCAAAGATTAGTTTAATTTTCGTGCCGGGGCATGCGGGTGTACGAGGAAATGAGAGGGCTGACAAACTTGCAAGTAAGGCTATTGTGGAAGGCGGACGAGCCATGGACCAAGCTTACATTCTGAATGCTCTGCGAGAAGTAAGACTTTTGTGAGAACCATGTGGTGACTGTGAATCTACAACCATGGTCAGACTGTGAGAACAGCAAATTAAAAGATGAGTGGCCAAACAAGAACACTACGCGGGAAGCCAAAGAAGATTAAAAAACCAGCACAGAACAAGTGACTTCAGCAGTGTATCTGCAGCAAAGAACCTCAATGGCTCGGAACGCTGAAGAAGAAGAAGAAGAAGAAGAAGAAGAAGAAGAAGAAGAAGAAGAAGAAGAAGAAGAAGAAGAAGAAGAAGAAGAAGAAGAAGAAGAAGAAGAAGAAGAAGAAGAAGAAGATATATTTATAGACTATAAATATAGTACCTAATAATTAACCAAATAAAAATACCGCAATTCAGCAACAAAACAACTTCGATTAACACAGATTAAAACTAGCTTCTTATTTACAAATCGCCAAAGACGCCAATCAACAACTACAGCAACAAGGGCTGACTAGTAGCGCGCATGCGCGCATTTATTTATTTATCCGTTGTCCCACAGCGAGATAAAGAATTTAGACAAATATGTAAGGAAAAAAAAAAGAAGGATACAAGGCTTTAAAAGGGTATTTTAAAAAAAAATAAACAAGTTAAGGGTAGCTCTGGCGTAGAACAAGTTGCTATGACATGGCTGGCTACTGTCCCATGTGTCCCATGGGAAATACAAATGTATGCTGTCCCATCCCTAGATTACCTATGGACAAAGGAGAAGTGGTCACGCGCTTGTGGAACCAGGTGTAGTAGATGGGGAAACAGACTGAGAACCTGTATGTGGAAAGAATGATATGGCGGTGATCGGCAGGGGTGCTAGAAGAATCTCAAAACTGAGAGTGAAGATCAGGAGAACTTTCAATCTGATATTGGTGGGAACGATTCATAGTATGAATCTTCGCTGGCTGTTGAACGGGAGGGGGGCGTAAGGGAATGTCCGGAGTGCAGTGATGTCGGTTCTTAGTTCAACTCAACTCACCTCAGCTACAATGTCGATTCTTCCTTAAAACAAAAATTAAATTATGTCTGTCTGTCTCTCTATTAAAACAAGTGAATGTTTGTCTTTGTTATTTGTTGCTAGTATGGTTTGACTTTACACAAAACACTAAGTGATACGTCATCTACCCTTGGTGTATCTTCTTTGTGTCTTAGACTGTACCATATATTAATTCTATTGGCAAACCAGCCAAAGAAATAAGACAGCGGCGTTTATACAAGAAACAACATTGCAGAAATAGTCAATCAATTTCAATTGAACGAAAGAAGAAGAGGAATATTTTCGTTCGCTCGCTTTGAATTCAATGAATGAATCACCAAAATAAGAGAAGTAGGTTGTGAGCTTTACAAAAACAGGATTACAAGAAACAAATTGTGCTTTGAACTCAAGCATAGTACATGCACGTGCTGCTATTACTAGTGCACTGGACTGATTTTTACGTGTGAATTAGCTTTCCCAATTACCAGTGTTCCTTGCCATCAGGCGAACCACCCCGACTTCTGAGGTACTTGTAATTTACATCCCCAAGACAAGGACAAGAAGTCAACAGTTTAGTCCAACTGACCGGTGTAGGGGATGAACTCACTACCTCAGCATTAATTATGTTCCCAATTTTATTTTATCGACACATTGTCGCCAATGGATGCCAATACACCATTTAGTCTTCTTCATCATGTCTATAGATTATTACGTTCAAATATCTCTTGTTATTTTACATTGTTCACATGTCTCCTGAGCACGGTTGCACATTATGGCACATGTGTTCGAATCCCGCGTAGCGGGGATTTTCAAATAATGACCATGTCGACTCTGTTTAAAACATGTACCAGGAAATATTTAGGGAAATAATGGTGGTTGCCGAGATATTGACCATATCACCCACCCGAGCGCCGATTGGTCTATACTCTATACAAATATGGAGCTAGCAGGATGTGAGCAGGCACGTCAGCGAAGTTGATAGCGAACTGTGCTGATAATGTCATGAGTACGGCCCGACAAGGGTTCGACACCTGGGCTCGTCGCCAGCGAAAGTGAAGGAAAGATTGGCCACCTATTAATCCGTGCCTACAAAATCACATCACAGACCAAAGCAGGAAACTTAGTATTAATTACTTAATTAATTAATTAATTAATTAATTAATTAATTCAGTAGCATGTCCTTTGCAGAACGTCGCTCCCATAACAACCTACCGGAATACTTCTCGATCACAAGCAAGATGTCCCGCGATACACCCATCTGGAGATCATCCGCCACATCCTGCATCCATCTTCTCTTTGACCTTTCTCTTCCTCTCTTCCCAGGCATATACCCCTCCATTATTGTTCTCTCCAAACTTTCATGACGTTTCAAGTGACCAAAATATATAAATTTTCCTTGTTTTATCGTCTTTATCTGAGTTCAACATGCAGCAGATATAATTTGAGCATAAACACAGCCAAAACCGAAGTAATGCAAATTAGCAGATCGCCTGGTCCACTAAATATACAGATAAATAGCACCACTCTGAAATAAGTTAACGAATTCGAATATCTTGGAAGTATGATCACAGAAGATGGCAGATTGGACAGAGAAATCAAAATCAGGTGTCAGAAATCTAGTGCACTTATATATCAACTATCACCCTTACTGAAACATCCAAATATAACCATGTCCGCAAAACGACAGATAATAAACAGCATATCCACACCAACCCTATGCTACCAATCTCAAACCTGGACATTATCCAAATCACACTTTCGCAAAATCAACACCTGTGAGATGAGATGCCTGAGGAGAGCTGTCAACTTAACAATCCGAGACCGAGTAAGAAATGTTGTTATCAGACAGACAGTGTGATCAACACCTTGTGCCACATTTACTCACAGAAGATCAAGTGGTTTGGCTATGTCGTTAGAATGCAACACCATCAACTACCATCACTGGCCTTACATCAAAGATCATCTGCGACGAGACCAAGAGGACGTCCAAGAAGAAAATGGATTGGCAACATCAAAGACATTGTACAGTCACTCGGAATGACACTATCCAGTGTCGCCCATCGGGCGCTGGCGCAATTTTTCCTCCCCACGACACTTGGCGGCAGAAGTGGAAGATGATGATGATGATGATGATGATTATGATGATGATGATGATGATAATGATGATGATGATGAATAGCCAACTCTCTTCGATATTCAGCTCTTGAAGTATGCATGTATTTATTCTTTTCTTTACCCAAAATATTCTTAGAACCCGTTTATAACATTTATATTCAAAAGCATTTATGCGCTTTTCAGCTTGTTTAGTAAGAGGAATTGATAGTCGTCGTTTAATTTCTTTCATTGTGACACCATTGTTGGTAATCAATGATCCAAGATATTCAAAATTGTCCACCACCTGCAATCTTTCCACATTAACAAATATTTCTATCTCCATAGTAGTTTTATCTGTATGCATTATCTTTGTTTATGCTATGTTAAGATATAAGTTGTGATTTTCACTATTTATTTGGGTTGATATTAAGTTTTCTATACCATTCTGCGATGTGTATAGTAATACTGTATCATCAGCATATCGAATCTCTGGTATTTCATGACCATCGATATTTAGGGCATCATATTGCTCCCTGGTTATACCTTCTCTGACATTTCTCATTATATTTTCGGCGTACAGGTTAAACAAATTGGGTGACAGCACACAGCCCTCATGAACTCCTTGCTTGATGTCAAACCAATCTGATGTCTCGCCATCTATTCTAACCACTGCTTGTTGGTCTAGATAGAGCATTTTTATGAGTTGTACTACATGTGATGGAAAGCCCATATTCCTCATGATTTCCCAAAGTTTCTGTTGTCGTACACAGTCTAATGACTTTGAATAATCCACAAAACATGAGAATTTGTTTAAATTAAATTCTCTGTACTTCTCTATTATTAAACGCATGTTCAATATGTGATCTCTTGTTCCTCTCCCTTGTCTAAATCCAGCTTGAACCACGTTAATCGTTTCTTCCGCGTTCTTACGAAATCCGAAATCTTCCCATTATGATTTTTAGTAGAATTTTACTTGCACGACTTATTAGGGCAACAGTTATATAGTTGGTGCATAATTTCAGATTGCCCTTTTTGGTATTGGAATTAAGATAGTTCCTTCCAATCTTTTGGCCATATACCATATCTTTTTACATAATGCGTGATAGATTTGTATGCTTTCTTCTCCTCCAGCTTTAATTAGTTCAGCTGGTATCTCATCACATCCTGTGATTTACCATTCGTCAGGTTCTTTATTGCCCATGTAATTTCACCTAATGAGGGTTCAGGTTCTGTCTCTGCTGTCATTGGTTCATGTATATCATTCATATTCTCACAGTCATTCATATCATAAATTCCACTGCAGTATTCCTGCCATATTTCCAGAATTTGTCTACATTCTGTTAAGGTATTTCCCAACTTGTCTCAGATAACATTTAATTGAGGTCGACCTTTGCAGGAGAGTCTGGCATATAATACCACAACATCCAGCTTAAGAATGGAGGTGGAGGCAGTCACTGCGGCTCTCCGCTGGATGGAGAATACGACACACACACACACACACACACACACACACACACACACACACACACACACACACACACACACACACATCGTGATTGTAACT
Source organism: Cepaea nemoralis (assembly GCA_014155875.1). Lineage (NCBI taxonomy): Eukaryota > Metazoa > Mollusca > Gastropoda > Stylommatophora > Helicidae > Cepaea > Cepaea nemoralis. Next base: position 416,736 of record JACEFZ010007074.1, read on the forward strand.
GACTCAGAAAGCATGCTGACGAGGGTGAGGACGGACAGGCTTCGTGCCGAGTGGCTTGCTTCGCTTCGGAGGTCACGGGTGGCAAGCATCGCCTGGATCTTTTCTCCGGGGCATGCCGGTGTGCTGGGAACTGAACAGGCGGACTGATTGGCTGGCTCTGCAGAACTTGGTGGAGTATTGATACATGACAAGGCAGACGTGGTTGCGGCCTTGTGGGAGCACGTGTACACCTCGGAGGAGCAAATGGATTACCATGATCTGGCAAGAATGAGACAGCGAGGAGTGACGAGGGGATCTGGCCGACGCTCAACGCTCAGAGGAAAGGCGAGACGGACATATAATCAGAATGCTACTGGTACTATTGGTGTTGGAACTCTTCGCTGGCTACTGAGGATGGGGACGGAGCGCTTAGGGGAATGCCCCGAATGCTGTGATGTCGATTCCTAAATCAATCAATCAATCAATCAATCAATCAATCAACCGGGCGAGCATTATCCTGAATTAGTTGCTGGATTTCCACTTCCGTGGACCCTGAGGGCCACTCCCTGCACTCCCGGCTCAACATGATAATAACTCTGCACAAGTCTGACTGCTCCGCTGGCACTCTGACCCACTCCTCTCCACGCCTAATGTTCTCCAAGATGCACACCTATGTGATCGTATCCTCCGCCTGAGCCATCCATGATTTCCCTCTTATCAGTCGCTGACCCTTAACTGCGTCCAGCACCTCATGTAGTGGGTGGTCTGTGTCTGCAGCTACTCTGAGGTATGCCTTCGCCTGCATAACATTGAGTCTATCAGCAACAGTCGGCAGACCAAGGATGTAACGCATACACACTACTGGGGTGTTTCTTGTGCATCCCAGAATGACCCGCATAGCTTCGTTCTGTATGCGCTTTAATTTCTGCACCTGACTCTTTGAGATAGTGAGAAGTCCTAGTCCATAATTGTCAGGGTCTTAAACTTGGCTCGCTTTCTTAACAAGTGTGAGACAGTACAAATACAACGTGATTTGACGTAAGACTCAACGACACATCGTTCGGTGGATTTATTAACATATCAAATACAGAACGATGATCACAAATACATATAATGGATACTTTACAACTTACATCCACAATACAGTCACAAGTCTGACTCGCAATATGTCCAGACACTCGCCTTTCAATACAGAAACCATACAACGCCTTTCTCACACGTCCGTCATGTTCCGTGTCCCAGAGCTGTCTGGACCTGGTTCGCAACTTGCCTCCTGCCTGACGTGGCGTCACGTGGCAGGCATGCGTCTTGCGTTGGCGGCCTGACCGCTGGTCAGCCAGCGATCTCGCAGGCCGATAACTCCTATTTGCCTGGCGGCGCAACGAAGTGGTTGCATCCCTTACTGGGAGCTAAGTCGCCTGGCGGTCGTAACGATGTCCCTGCATCGCTGTCCCCTGTCGGACTCTGACACGCTCCCCCGGTAAAATCCATGAAAGATGTCGTCTTTCATGTCTAATGTCTGTACCTGTTGGGTTAATAGTATGCCCTTGTCAGAGTCTACCTTCCCATTGTTATACACAACGTTATCAAAATTACACACATGGCATAGAAATATATAAGAACTGGGAGTTGGGTACAAAGATGTGGTGCTTCATGTTTAACACATATCAGGCTTCACCCTCTCGATGGCTGGTTACCTCAATCGTATTATCACCCAGTCGGATCAGTAGCACCAGCTTCACGCATCTACGTCAACGCAATTTGAAAAAAAATAATAATATGGTTCTTGAAACAAAAACCATCTCGCGAGACTGAAATACGACTTTATATAAGTCGTATAAAACACTCAAACCCTGTCCCTACTTGGCCAGGAGTTATTGTGTTGGTATACAATGTTGGCAACCCTCTGCCATGCCCAGTAGATGCCTGCCTGTGGTGTCAACACTTTAACAACAACATGTTATATTACACACAACACATTAGCATATACATTTCAAATTATGGCCCTTTGTGTGAAAATGTAATAACAATAAATGAAAGGGGAATAATTTTAACATTAGTGAAACACAATAATTTACAATAACTATTTAATTTCTTAGTGTCATTGCTTGACGTTTCTTCATATTAACGAGAAAAAGTCGGTAATATGAATACGTTAATCAAGATATGATTCTGAGATTACATTAGAGAAATAAATAAACACACAATTCGTGTATTCAATTTTATAGAATCCTAAACATTTTAGAATCGTCAAAACTTTTTAACCTTTTATATGTTGTCTGCTATTTTTGTTCTAAATTTCTAATTAATCCGGAAGTACACACGAGCACTAAAACCAGCTGATGGTAAAGCTTGTAGGACACACCTGTTCCGGTTTGATGTAGTTTAAGGAAGGAACAATGTTCTCAAAGTTCGTGTTGGATTTCGGTACACAATCTTCTGGATTACGATCGAATGTTCATGTGTTAGATGTTTCAGTCGAACACTAAAGGTTTCGGTTCACTGCAGAGGTGTAGAAAAGTCGTCACTGTTCAGTTTTTACTTTCACACTCGTAATTAAAATGTTCCTGGAGGATTTAACACGAAGTTGTCACTGTCAAGTTGGATAATTCGCTTCAGGTAAGTGCGAATGTGACACTGTTCTTGTACGTAATATATACAGTTAATAAAGTTCGCTTTCTACCACATACTACACATTTATACACGACAATCATTACATGAACTAGTAAAATACGAACACTATATATAATGGGAGTAATCCCTATCACAATATTGTAGACATTACACAGCTTTTTGTGAATGGAAAACCACGATTCACTGCTAAATGGCTGTGTCGGTCTGAGTGTATTTCTACATACTGCACTCAGACATTGGTGCTCACCGGGTCGGTCGGACAACGTGACAAAAGATCGGCAATTGAATTGGTTCTGCCTGGGATATGTCGAACCTCAAAGCTATAATCTTGAAGTTTCAGAGACCAACGTGCTATCATATGGTTCGATGGCACACCTGAATTCATCCATCGTAAGGGGCTGCTGTCCGATTCTACGATGAAATGGCGTCCTAGAAGAAATCTAGACAATTTGGTGATACCTACTACTAAAGCTAGGGCTTCCAATTGAGGAATGGACCATGCCCGCTCTCGGGCTTTCAGCTTCCGGGATACAAAATAAACTGGGTGGAGGATGTTGTTGTACTCCTGCAACAGGACTGCTCCAATCGCCACGGAGCTAGCATCTGTGCGTAATCTGAAAGGTAAACGGATATCGGGCAATTTAAGGATAAGATTCTATTATTCTTATCGGAAAAAACATGATAGCACTTTATGAAATGCAATTTTTAGGCATTGATCGTGTACAATTTTCTCAGGTTTATCCTTTGTTAGTAAATTAGTAAATACCTCGGTCAGTTCCGAAAAATCAGGAATAAATTGCCTATAGTAATTGATTAGGCCCAGCAAACTTCTGACTTGTTTTTTAGTAGTCGGAAGTGAGAGTTTTAGTATCTTGGACACAATTTTATCGTCTGTCGTGACAAAGCCATTGGATATTTTGTAACCCAAGAATGATATTTCCTGGTAGGCTATGTCTACTTTTGCAGGCTTCACTGTCAGTCCGTGCTGTTTGATCCGTTCAAATGTTTGGTCTAATGTCTTAATGTGCTCCGTCATTGTCTCTGTGTGAATGCATATGTCGTCAATATAGCAAATTATGTTAGGAATGTCTCTTAGCAGTAGTCGTGTCATACGTACGAATGTGGCTGGGGCGTTAACAAGCCCAAATGGAAGTTTGCACCATTCGTACAGTCCCCAAGGTGTGGCGAAAGCTGTCAGATGTCTGCTCTGTTCGTCTACAGCAATCTGCCAATAACCTTTAACCATGTCTACAGTCGTAAAGAACCTAGCGTCTGTCAGTTCTGTCAGAAGATCGTCAGTGTTTGCCATAGGCTCAAGATCTAGAACAGTTATTTTATTCAGTTTTCGGTAGTCGATGCACAGTCTTATTGTATTGTCCTTTTTGCGTACTATGACCATGGGAGATGAGTAGTCTGATTGGGATCGTCTTATGATGTTATTTTTCTCTAAGTTGATGATTTCTTGATGTAACTGTTCTTTGTAATGTAATGGGATGGTGTATGGTCTGCATCTAATGGGTGTGTTTGATGTGAGGTGCGATGTGATGCTGTATTAATTCTGTTTGTCCTGGGTTGTTGGAAAAGATGGTGTTGTACTGTTGTATAAGTTGTTTGCAACTGTCTGTGTCTGCTTGAGGTTAAATTTGGGTTGATTTTGATCTCCTTCAAGCAGTCTGTCGTGTCTAATGCAGGTATTGGAATTTCGTCACTAGCATCGTCGTCTTCGTGATCTATTATCACTGTACAAGCTGTTGTATCGTCTTGTTCGTCGTCTCTGTTGTGGTATGGTCTTAGCATATTTATGTGAAATATTTTGTGTTTGTTTTTTATAAGGATCTCGTAGTCTACAGGTGAAATCTGTCTTGTCACTTTAAAAGGTCCCTGCCAAGAATCAGTCAGAAGGTGTCTGTCACTAGGTAGCAGAAGCAGAATGTCTGTTCAGGTGTCAATGTTATTGTCCTGTTACCTTTGTCAGCATACTGTCTATAAGTAGCACCAGATAGTTTTAGTGCATTCTTTGCAATAACACAAGATTTGATGATTTCTTTCACGCAATGATGTCACATATGAGTATGATGATATGGGTGTAAGTACTGGTGTAGAGTCAGTTAACATTTGGTGGTAAATGGTCAATGGGCCACGTGGTTTGGCACCATAGATAAGTTCAAAAGGAGAGAAACCGGTACTAGCATGTGGTACCTCGCGATAAGCAAAAAGAATAGCTGGTAGATATACATCCCAGTTGTTGGGGTGTTCTTGCGTCACTTTTGCAAGCATGTGGCTTAAGATCCCCGTTAAAATTTTTCTATCACTCCGCTACTGTGAGGATGGTAGGGGGAATTGAAACACTGCTTAACTCCCAGCATTTTGGTAAAAGCTTGGGTGGATGCGGCAAGTAAACTGAGTGCCCCTATCAGATTGGATAGTATCTGGAAACCCTATCCTAGAAAAAATATGGAAGAAACACTTCCATTATTTCATTGGCAGTTATGTTCTTTAACGGGATAGCTTCTGGCCAGCGACTACATTGATCAATAACCGTTAGAATAAATTTATTCCCTCTAGTTGTTGTATGACTGAGAGGGCCCACTATGTCAACCGATAGCTTTTCAAAAGGTCGACTGGCTAAGTCGGTAACTTGTAACTTTGCCTGTGGGTGTTTACCTTTTTTAACCAGTTTCTGGCAGGTGTCACAACTTCTGCAATATTCTTTAATGTCATTGCAAAATTTTGGCCAGTGAAATTGTGTCAATAACCTTGATCTGGTCTTAACGTATGCCATATGTCCTGCAAGAGGGTATATCGTTGTGCAAGATGTAAGGCTTGTTTGCGATAACTAGTTGGCAAAAACAGTTTGTTCTGTGGTATTGTCACCTCTTGGTGTAATACCTAGTGAGTATGTCATTTTTTCATCGCAAAATGCCATTTTGCCATTCTTGGTTACTTTTGGCTTTCGGGCCGATCAGGTCAAAGTATTTTGACAATGAAGGATCAGCTTTTTGGGCTGTTACAAATGCTTCCTCATGGTGTTAGTATGTAGTGAACTGCACGAGCTCTCCAGATCTAGATCCTGTGTTCCATTGTCGGGAAGTCAAGGAGGTATCTCATTGCTACACAGCTGGTGTCTCTCGTGCAGCCCAAAATGATGTGCATGGCTTCGTTTTGTACCTTTTCAAGTCTTCCAATCTGTGTAGGGCTGACAGTGAGGATGGCCAGGGCGTACTCGATGCGTGAAAGCACCAGTCCTTGGAACAGAAGTATTAGCAGTCTTTGCTCGATATTGGCAGTTGCCATGACTCTCATTGCTGATAAACCTTTTTGAGCTTTCGTTATGACATAATCGACATGATCTCTGAAGGACAGGCTACGATCAAGCCTCATGCCAAGATATGTCATTGACTGGGTTCTACTCAAAATGCTCCCATCCATTCTTACTGCCGGCAGGTCTGTATTCACAATATGGTTGTTTAGAGAGAACCATGTAACCGATGCCTTTGCAGGGTTGACAAGGGCCCCGGCATCAGCACACCATGAGGAAATTCAATCTAGTTCGCCCTGCATATCATTGGCAACCGTCTGTCTATCTCGACCCTGTCGATACATGAGAATGTCATCAGCAAATGACAGAGTCCTACCCCTCCCGTCCAACTGTTGTTCAGTGATCGGCACCGTATATGCGTTGAATAGTACTGGTGACAGTGGTGAACCCTGCAGCAATCCTGGACATATCGTTATTGGCTCAGAAGACCAACTCCCGCATCTTAGCACCACCTTCCTTTGGAGCAGAACTGCAGCTATCCATCGTACAAGGTGAGGGTGCACTTTCAGTCTGAGGAGGGTTTGCATCAAGTGCTCGAAGGATACTCTATTGTATGCATCCTCTAAGTCTATGGCGGTCACACATGTCTCTTCTCTGACCTGAAATCCTTCGTAACATCTTGAGCAAAGACCGCCGCATTCAGCCATGACTCTTTGTTACGTCTGTATCCTCCAAGTGTGGGCGGGAAGCAGCCGAGTTGTTCCAAGTCACAAGCAAGTCTGTGTGCTACAATTTTCTCCAGTAGCTTGCCAGCAGTATTCTGCATCGTAATGATTCTGTAGCCGCTTATCTTGGAATGGTCTTTGTTCGGTTTTGGCAGCGGCAGCAAGTAGCTGTGTAGCCATTCCTCTTTGATCTGACCCCTCTGGATACTGGTGTTGAATTCTCTGGCCAGTTCTTCCATGTCATCATCTGACATCACCAGTAGGTCACCATATCGGATGCCGTCTGGGCCTGGGCGGTGTTAGGTGATTTCTTGAGCATCGCACGTATTGTCTCAGCTGTGATTATGTATTCTTCGTCTGTCCCGACCCCCTCGCACAACTGAGAGAGTGTCGTTGTGGTCCTCTGTCTGGCGGGCTCGTCTTTCTGGTCAGTCTGCTCTATGTAGCGTGCAAGAAGGGCCTTATCTTTATCCGCATCTGACTTTTTCCATGTGAGGTCTAAGCCTTGAAGGTCTGGAATACCCCTTACGTTGTGAAGCACCGCTCATGCTCTTATGGAGGCGCCAGAATGTCGTAAGAGATCGCTCGGAGCACACCTTCCTGCAGAACTCGTCTCATTTCTCGGCCTTGGCCTGTTTGGCGCAGGATTTGAATAAAGTCATGGTCCTATGGACCTCAGTCTTCAGGTTCGCCAACTCAACCTGTGGCATGTTAGCCTTTCTGGCTTTTTGCCAGTCTTTGATAGCCTGCCTCTTTCCCAGCCATACCTTCTCGACCTCTCCATTCCACCATGGTGGCTGCAACAGTCTTTCTTGTCTACTGCTGGAGGAAGTTAATTTTCTTCTTCTGATCTTGCTTATGGCGTCTTGACCAGTGTTGTCGTACTGGAAGGCATTTGCCTTGTTTCCTTGATTCCTGGCCCTGTCTTTCTCGATCAGGATGATACAAGGGTAGTGGTCACTGTCGCGGTATCCCAGTGTGTCCCACCGGCACCTTGGTGCGATGGTGGGTGACACCAGAGCCAAGTCAATGACGCCGTCAGAGTCACCTGGTCGAGTGGCTATTCTAGTGAACTTCCCATCATTCAGACAGACTAGGGCAGCAGATGCCAGGGCGTCCTCCAGATCTTCTCCCTGTCTATTGGTGATGCAATTCCCCCATTGACTGCCTTCTGGCATTGAAGTCCCCACAGTAGATGATATGCCTTTCATCCATATCGAACAAACTCTGCCATTGTCGCACGTCGACCTTACCATTTCGCGCATAAACGTTCACGATTACAAGCTGCACTGGCATCATTATTCTTAATGCCTGCACTTGCAGGGCATCACTGTTCCAGGCGGACATATCGATCTCAGACACCAGTATGTTGTCGCGGACCAGAATGGCCTGTCCGAGGTGCTGTCTGTTAAAGAAGCCCTGAAACCCCGCGACATTGACTGTTCCGTCGCCGAGCTGTGTTTCTTGTAAGACTACAATATCGTTTCCGTAGAGTAGTTTTTCTAGAATGGGTCGGCGTTGACTAAATGATGCAGTTCTAGTACAGTACTCGAACGTGTCCGATGCCCAATCTGTCACATTTTAATCGCCTTCTGCGTGCTCCTGCCCTCTTACCACGCTGTGACCTTGCCGGTCGTCTGGTCGTCATGTTAGGCTTAACTATCACCACCGTACGCCGAAGGGAGTCCAGGCGCGCATGCACAAACTCCGTTGCTTGGTCCGAACTCCATTTCACCTCGAAAAACACACTTAATCCATAAACATTTAGGAAAAAAAACGTTCCATTTTACGGGACAAAGAAATGTCCCGCCATCTTGCTCCAAGGGAACTCACTCCTCTGTGTGAGGAGTTAGAGTGTTCAAAGCAAACCTCGGCTGCCGAAATAATGGTGCATGGAATAATGGAAAAGGACTTCGGTTCTATTTTGTTGGTTTTCAGAACTGGAGGTAATGATTAACAGGGACAAACGGGTGCATTTGTATTGCAGCGTTAGAGGTGAAATTCTTTGATCGCCACAAGACGAGCTACTGCAAAACCATTTGTCAAGAATGTTTTCATTAATCAAGAACAAAAGTCAGAGGCGCGAAGACGATCGGGTACCGTCATAGTTCTGACAATAAAAGATGCCGAGTAGCGACCCCAGTGGCACAAAATGGAATACCGCTTGGCTAGCAAATCCACTACATGGAAAGACCGAACCATGTGGGCAACAACAAAGGTATGAAAGCGCCCTAGTGGCATAAAGTCAGTATTGAAAGCTCATTGAGTAAGTGTTATCAAAGGTGGAAAAAGCACCCCAGTGGCACAAAATGAAATAGTGCTTGGTTGACAAATCCATTACGTGGAAAGTCCAGATTAAAAGCCCACATGAACGATTGAAAAATGACATAGTACGAAATGGAATATTGCTCGGCTAGCAAATCATAACGTCGAATGTCTATCAAATACTTGCTGTGTGGATGCCATCTGCAGACTGATCTCTCCTGGTTTCCGGAGGAACAGCTTGCGGTGGATAAGGGGCCCAATATACAAAGTGAGGCTAAGCAGCCATGTGCAGGACGTGACAATTCCTTGGGTGAGCCCAGTCCAAAGCGCTATGTGTCAGCTCTGCAATTATGGAAGCCTCCTTGGATGGCAGGGAATGCCCATGGTCTGCCCCTGCCTTCCCTTGAGGGTTGACAGGGATGTTTTTGGCCGTTCTAGCTTGACCAGCTGGGATGTAGATGACACTACAGCAGTGAGAGTCAAATGTCCTTCAAAACACCCTGGAAGGTTAACCCGGTCAACAAATGCCCGCCGAAGTCGGATGTGTCAGCCTAAAGGCCCAATATCGCAGCTCTGCTGTAAACAGGCACAACGCAATCACGTCCGAAAAATTTTTCCGGATGAACGCAGCAGAAGAAGAAGAAGAAGAAGAACAAAACCATAAAGTAGATTTGCGTTCCAAAGTACATAAAGCAGAGTGTAAACAAGACTCTTTACTCCCAAGGTAGAAGAAAAACGAAGCATTTCTTCACTCCAGAATAAAAAATAGAAAAGAATAAACAAAACATAAGATGCCTTTAGCCCCAGGAAAGAAGAGAAAGGGCTAAATAAGACTAAGAGGAGGTCAGCATGGCTGAATGGATAAGAGCACTCATTCTTAAACATCCAGTGTGCTGTTGCTGAGGCTGGGGGTTCAACTCCTATACCGATTAGTTGAACTAAAATGTTGACTTCTCATCCTTGAAATGGGGATGTAAATTACTAGTACCTTTGAAATCGGAGTGGGTTCTCCTGATGGCAGTGGACACACTGGTAATAGGGAAGGCTAATCCATATGCAAAATTAAGTCCAGTGCTTCAAGAAGTAGCTTGTATGGACTACGCTTAAGTTCAAAGCGAGAGAACGTTAAAAAATAAAACAACAACAAGAGATGATCAATTAATTTTATTTTCATTATCAGACACAGGCAATGACAAGATGGAAAGTGAGGAAGCTATACTGGAAAATGAAAACAATTTCAATGTGGAGTTGGAATCAACTCTGAGAGATAGAGACCCACATCAGGCAGGGGAGGGGTTGCCTGACAATCATGACCCCGACACATCCAACCCACAAGAAGTTTCACCTGCATATGTCACCCAAGATGAGACTGATACTGTAATGTCAGGTGACAAATTGAAGAGCGACGTAAATGAAGGTTTTGAATCATCCAGTTTCAGCACTGAAGAGCCCATGGTTCAAGGTGAGAGTTGCAAGAGCGAAGAAGCTGCAGGAACTTCAACTCCATTAGGCGAATCTCCAGAAAAGGGCCTCCAGGATTATGAAGATTTTGTTGGAAATGATATTTCATATGGGGAAGGTAATGCCCAGTTTAAAGATTATGAAAATGACACTATTGAGAAAGAGCCTCAGGCAGCTTCAGATGCAGAATTCCATGAACACATGGAAGTGGATACTTATGCAGAAACATCTTCTGCAGATAGATCAGAGCAGACAGGTATAATTGTGAATGTGAATGATAAAATTGATCCCTCTGTTCAGCATCTTCAGGCAGGTGATGAAGAAACAGATCAGGAACAATGTGAAAGGAATACCATTGAGTATGGAACCTCAAAGGCAATTGACCCTTTTGTGACAGATCAGTCAGTGCCTTCCAGATGTGTGCCTCCTGATTCTGCAGATTGTGTGGGTGATTTGTTAGAAGAACACAAGGATCTTACAGATAAAGATTCTTCAAATGAGGATATGGAGGAAGAAGTTCTGTGTGTGGATTCTTCAACTCAGGATAGGAAAGATAGTGCTGAAGAAGTTGATTTATCACACCAGGGCAAGAGCATACAGATGAGGGGAGTGGAGAATGTAGCTGTGGTTAGGAACAAAGATGTTACAGATGTGAATTCTGGAAACCAGGATAGAGGTAGGGATGCTGAAGGAACAGATGAGACAGCATTACTCCAAAAATCTGGTTTATCTTCTGTAGTTTGCACTAATGATTCAGCTGTTTCTGATGATATCTTTAATGACACTTATGCTTCTTCAGATCAGAAGCTTACTGATGTTGGCACATCCAAGGATGACTTTGGTGTAGCACTTGGAGAAGAACATGTTACAAAAGAAGCCAGTTCTGAAGCAGGTAGTTCCAGTAGGAAAGATATAAGATCAGATAGTCCAGGATCTAAAGATGTTGAGGCAGATAATGTGATGGTTGATGCTGAGATGCCTGTTGACAACACATTACCTGGGTCTTCTGCTGCTTCAGCTGAATGTCATGCTGTTGATGTAGCACCCGAGGATGAGAAGATACATGCCGAGGTGAATATTTCAGAAGGTGATAGAAAAAGTAGTTCTGAATCAGATGGTGAACAGTCTGTTTCATCTGCACATATACCTCCATCTGAAAGCCAGAATAATTCAGTTGTAGATGCTTCTGTTCACAATGACAGTATTTCCAAAGAAGATGCCATGGAAGTCACAACAGAAGTCATGGATACAGAACCAGCAAGTATGCAGTCCCTAGATACAACGGTGGCTTCTGAGATACCTTACCAAGACCCACATCTTCATGGTTCAAAACCTGATGCAGAGCTGCTACATGGTGAGCAGAGTGATATGAAGTCCTTAAATACTTCTAGGAACTTAAATAGAACTCCTGAGCTCAAGGATGTTGTTGAATCTGCAATAAACTCTTCAGAAGCAACATCAGAGATAGGTGTTGTTGAAGCTCGTTCCACACCAGCTGCTACTGATTCCTCTAAGAGAAACAGCACAAAAGACAAAGGCAATTTCGACAGTAGCACAGATGTCAGTTGCGATAGTATTGCTTCACCTATCGGCCAGGGTACTAGCAGCAACTTCCTTACCCAGGATGCCAGTCCAGAGTCTGAGGTACAGGATAACAGCACCACACCACAAGTAGCCAATACGAGTCCCACACCACAAATACCAGATCCTGGTACAAAGCTGAAGGAAGCAGCCGTAATTCCTAAGGCTGAAGCTGATTCTGATAAGTCCGTCAAGAAAGAAGCACTGCAAAAGAACGTGGTACAGCCCAAAACTGAACAAGCTCAACCAGTCATTGCTAAAAGACCTCAGCGAGCGAGGAGAACAGGGTACAAGATGGAAGAGAAGGCAGCAGCTACTCCTATAATAAGTGACACTTTAGAGACCAGGGTTCACGAAAATGGACGACAGGTTAAAAACTCAACATTAAGTAGCAAGCAGGAGCTGTTGGAGGATGATAACAAGAGCACAGTGAGTCTTTTATTATATTCATTTACTATTGTGTCTATTAATATTTCTTCTCTTATTCTATATTAAGTGACTTGTTCTGATTGTGGTTTTGCTTTTTAGTCTTTTCATGCTGGCATAGTGGTTAGTGAGTTGAGTTGGGTTGAGCTAAGAAACGACATCACTGCACTCAGGGCATTCCCATAAACGCTCCGTCCCCTCATTCAACAGCCAGCAAAGAGACATACTACTAATGGTTCTAACTAGCATCTGATTGAAAGTTCTCCTGGTCTTCCCTCTCAGTTTTGAGATTCGTTCCAGAGCCCCTGCCTGATCCCCTGCCATACCATTCTCTCCGCAAACGGGTTCTGTCTGTCCCACTGCTTTCTTAACCTGGTCCCACAGGCACCCACCACCTCTCCCTTGTCCATAAGTTATTTGCCACCGAGAGGTGCTCTCCCCGCCAGCCTATCAGCCTGTTCATTCCGCTGCACTCCTGCATGACCAGGGCAAAGATTCATACAATTCTCACAATCTGCGAGCTTGAAGCGAGGCAAGCCCTTCTAATTAAACATTCCTTTATGCACCTGACTAAGCATACTCCGTGAGTCCATAATGTGTGGTTGGTGTGTTTGTCTGCTAAGACCGTAGTCTGTCCGATTTCAATCCGAAGCAGAGGCAGGATGATTTTTCTGACGAGTATGGCTGTAGAATAGACCCATAGACCCAGCTCCATAAAAATAAGTACCCCAGGGAAGGTTAACCCGGTCAACAAATGCCTGCAGAAGTTGGATGTGTTGGCCTAACAGTGCAAGAATGCAGCTCTGCTGTAAACAGGCACAACGCAATCACGTCTGAAAAAACTCTCTGGATGAACGCAGAAGAAGAAGAAGAAAATGAGTAGCTGTCAATTTTAATTGGGGGAGGGGGAATTAAGGGGGGAGGATTTATAGGGAGGAAATTAAAAAAAAGGGGGGGGGGAATGACATTCTGAACATATGGTGAAGGGGAGCATGGTCCAAAAAAGGTTGTGAACCACTGATCTAGAATATGGAAATCCTAACAGCTCACACCGCAACACACCGCAATGGCATTATCTGCAATGGGACTCCCTGCCTCTTCTTGTGGGAACCATGCCTCCCAGTACACGTGTATTTAAGCCGCTGTGATGTTTAATATTGATGTATACAGATACTATCAAACAGCGAACACAATAAGACAAAAGTTAGGTTAGTTACAGAGCCTTTACAGGACGTAGCTGTCAACTACAGTTTTTTATTTGCTGTTTGTGATTTCTGGGTAAGTTTACGTTCAGTAGTTTGCCATTGCTTTCTGAACAGCCGGCACTCATACCATTGTATGGAAACCAATTCAAGATGGTCTGCTTGCAGACAGCAGCTGTGTTTCGGGATTACAAATTTCATTTGTAACCCCTTCGACATAGAGCTGGCCAATAAGACAAACAAAACATAATTTATTAAATAAATTTATTTTGCATTAAGTACTTGTCATTCAAAGAGAGAGAGAGAGTCAATCAAACAAATTATTTTAAAAAAACAAAACAAATTATGCACTCACACATATATGCACCTCCCACCCTCCCTCTGCATTATGATGTAGTTGAGAGAGAGAGGGGGGAGAGAGAGAGAGAGTCACAAATGGGGAGTTCAAGGAGAGAGTTAGACAAATTTCTGTGAACCAAGAGGTGGGAAAAGGACGCTGGCACTGGATAGGACATGAATTGAGAAAACCTGAGAATAGTATAACTGGAGACACCTTTGTCTGGATTCCTCAGGACGAAAGAAATTAAAGACATAAAAACACATGGAGTAGAGAAGTAGAGACATAAATGAATAATATAGGGAAGGCATACTCAGAGCTGCATGGGATAGCTATGGTTTGGGTGAATGAGTGAGTTGGTTGAGGGATTGTTTTGCAGTGAGGTAAAGGACAAAAGAGAAAGGGAGGGAGAGAGAGAGAGAGAGAGAGAGAGAGAGAGTGTGCAATGGGCGGCTGCAATGAGCTTGCTATAAGATGATAATGATGATTCAAACATTACTAAGAGTTGAGTTGTGTGGTTGAAAGAGTTCAAGATATCATTAAACAAGGTCCATTTAATGTGAGTAAACATGAATTAAATGTCAATTACAACAAGAAAAAGAGTGCTATTTAGAACCTGCACTTTTGTGTAGAGTGAAACGTGGAAAGTGAACAGACAAGCTGAAAAACATCTAATGGCAGTGGTTTCTGAGATGTGGTTTCTGAGGAAAATGCAAAGAATACCATGGACAGACAGAAAAACCATGAGTGAGTTCTACAAGAAATAAATGAAAACGGTAAACTGATAAGAGAAATTAAACTTAGACAATCACGATTGTTTGGGCATGTTATGAGAAGAAATAAACTGGAGAACTCGGTGACAACTGGCAAAATTGAGGGGAGAAGAACAAGGTAAAGGCAGAGAAGTTAAACATCTAGATGCTTGGCCACATGACACAATCAAGATAAGAACAGAGTTGATCTATGACTTTGGTGATCGTGTGAGATGGTGAAACATAACTGCCCGCACTTATTGGCATGGAACATGATGATGATGAAACAGTCATTCCAAAAAGGCATCCCATGAAAGAAAACGTTTGTGAAACCTCTGTGCTATGCAATTTCCTACAACTTTTGTTAACAGTGTGTTGCTATTTGTTGTTGCAGATTACTTTGTCCAGCTCAGGTATGTCACTTGGTTTTTCTATTTGTTACTAGAAAACCTGGCATTAAGGTGTTGGTGTAGCTTGGTAATTTAGTGGCTAGGTGTATAATCTTTCCGTTAGGAAAGGTTGCTTAGACTGTTTGCCTTCAAAAAAGCCAAATTTTTTACTTTGCAAGTAAAACATGTTTGTTGTTATAATGCATGACTATAGAGTTACCTCCTTTATGTTTGTTGTTATACTGCATGCTCATAGAGTAATCTCCTTTATGTTTTTTGTTATTGTTGTTGTTGTTTGTCCATCAAGAATGATGATGACCATTCATTTCATCCAGTGGGGTTGAAAGTATGGAGCCGTGAGTTCTAAGATAGCTGATAAGGCCTATTTTGGCTCGAAATGTTCTTTGACAATGTGGACAAAGAATGCTTGACGTTTCTGGAGGAGGATATTCTGCAGTGGTTTTTCAGTTCTGTCTTTTCTTCACAGCTCTTGCAGTCCTGGTTGCCTCACAACTGACTGCACCCTTGCGTAATGATGAACGCCACGAATTTCAGTCTCTGGCTGCAGTCTCCCAGGTGTCATGATTAATTCCAAAAGCATTCAGAGATTTTCAGAGTGTCTTTAAAGCGTTTCCTCTGGCTGCCTTGGGAGCGTTTACCACAACGCAACTCGCCATAAAAAATTTGTTTAGGGAGCCTGTGATTTGGCATGCGTGTCAAGTGATCAGCCCAGCGAATCTGATTCTTCATTAGTAGAGTGTGGATACTGGGCATGGACGCTCTTTCTAGGACTTTAGTGTGTTTGATCTTGTCTTGCCATTTAATCTTCAGTAACTTCCTAAGGCAGACTGTGTGGAAGTGGTTTAATTTCCTAGCGATGTTTTTTGTTATACTACATGGTCATACAGTTATCATCCCCTTTATGTTTGTTGTTATACTACATGGTCATAGAGTTATCTCCTTTATGTTTGTTGTTATACTACATGGTCATACAGTTATCATCCCCTTTATGTTTGTTGTTATACTACATGGTCATAGAGTTATCTCCTTTATGTTTGTTGTTATACTACATGGTCATAGAGTAATCTCCTTTATGTTTGTTGTTATACTACATGGTCATAGAGTAATCTCCTTTATGTTTGTTGTTATACTACATGGTCAAACAGTTATCATCTCCTTTATGTTTGTTGTTATACTACATGGTCATAGAGTAATCTCCTTTATGTTTGTTGTTATACTACATGGTCATAGAGTAATCTCCTTTATGTTTTTTGTTATTCTACATGGTCATACAGTTATCATCTCCTTTATGTTTGTTGTTATACTACATGGTCATAGAGTCATCTCCTTTATGTTTGGTGTTATACTACATGGTCATAGAGTCATCTCCTTTATGTTTGGTGTTATACTACATGGTCATAGAGTTGTCTCCTTTATGTTTGTTGTTATACTACATGGTCATAGAGTCATCTCCTTTATGTTTGTTGTTATACTACATGGTCATACAGTTATCATCTTCTTTATGTTTGTTGTTATACTACATGGTCATAGAGTTATCTCCTTTATGTTTGTTGTTATACTACATGGTCATACAGTTATCATCTCCTTTATGTTTGTTGTTATACTTCATGACTATAGAGTCATCTCCTTTATGTTTGGTGTTATACTACATGACTATAGAGTCATCTCCTTTATGTTTGTTGTTATACTACATGGCCATAGAGTAATCTCCTTTATGTTTGTTGTTATACTACATGGTCATAGAGTCATCTCCTTTATGTTTGTTGTTATACTACATGGCCATAGAGTAATCTCCTTTATGTTTGTTGTTATACTACATGGTCATACAGTTATCATCTCCTTTATGTTTGTTGTTATACTACATGGTTATAGAGTAATCTCCTTTATGTTTGTTGTTATACTACATGGCCATAGAGTCATCTCCTTTATGTTTGTTGTTATACTACATGGCCATAGAGTCATCTCCTTTATGTTTGTTGTTATACTACATGGTCATAGAGTCATCTCCTTTATGTTTGTTGTTATACTACATGGTCATACAGTTATCATCTCCTTTATGTTTGTTGTTATACTACATGGTCATACAGTTATCATCTCCTTTATGTTTGTTGTTATACTACATGACTATAGAGTCATCTCCTTTATGTTTGTTGTTATACTACATGGTCACCCCTCTGCTGTGTGTCCACCGTGACGAGGTAGAGGGGCTTGTGCGTCCCAATGACCCCAAGAGCTATGCCGACGGTAGCACAGCTACTGGTAGGGCCACCCATGTCGGACAGGTCAAGGGAGAGGGACCAGACGAAGAGACACACAAACCTGCTGCCTTGTAGGTAGACTGGGGACAGTCAAAGGCTAGGGAAAGCACCCCAAATACATGCTTGTCGAAATCGGATGTACTGAGCCACAGGCTTGACAAAGCAGTGCAACGTGAAACCTGCTGCCTTGTAGGTAGACTGGGGACAGTCAAAGGCTAGGGAAAGCATCCCGAATAAATGCTTGTCGAAATCGGATGTACTGAGCCACAGGCTTGACAAAGCAGTGCAACGTAACTTAATTCATGATGTCACAAATCAAAATTAATCGATATGGTGCTAATCCCGTGAAGTCCCATCAGGCGGTGATAGTGCCGGGCCCCCTGCCTCGAGGGGGTCCACCCATGACTACTGGTGGTCACCTTCCCCTGTGCTGTGGAGTCAAGGCACAGAGGAGTAGGTTAAGGGCTATTGACCAAATACCCCTGGACACTCAACATACTACAGTGGAATGCCGAAGGAGTTTACAAGAAGAAAGACTCCCTAACACAGCGTCTTCATAAAGATAGAATAGATGTGGCATGCATTCAAGAGACACACCTCAACGCCAATCACAAATTCTCAGTCAGAGGATATCAGGCCACACGTTTCGACCGCGAAGGACATAAAGGAGGAGTTCTAATACTTACACGAAATACAATACCTTGCAGCGAAGTATCTGTGATCTCTAACAACCAAACAGAAATTATAGGTGTTGATATAATGATAAAGGACGTGAAAATAAGAATCTACAATCTGTATAGCCCAGCAGATAAGGACCTTACACTCTCAAACATGAAAATAACTGACACAAACTGCATTATTGTCGGAGACTTTAATAGCCGTTCAGAAAGATGGGGATACCCAGATACTGACAAAAGAGGAGATGAATTGGAGGACTGGGAAATAGACTCAAATCTCCATCTACTCAACAAAGCGGATGACACACCGAGCTTCTACTCCAGAAGATGGCTTACCACTTCTACTCCAGACTTAGCTTTCTGCACAGGAGACATCCTCCACAAAATCGATCGCCATGTGCTGGACCAATTAGCAGGTAGTGACCACAGACCAATCAAGCTTGAAATGAATATGGAGTATGTTCCACAGGAGCAAAAGCCCTTGCCCCGCTGGAATTACAAATGAGCAGATTGGGACAGATTTGCCATACTAACAGACAAATATTGTGAAAACATAAATACACGATATGGCAACATAAAGCAAATGGTGGAAAGTCTAAACAGAGCGATAATACAGGCAGCCACTGAGTCCATTCCAAGAGGAGCGAGGAAAAATTACAAACCATACTGGACTGAAGAACTACAAAGTTTGGAGGACAAAGTTGAAGATGCCAGGAAGACAGCAGAGAGAGAACAAACAATTGAAGCAAACATCTCTCTCAAAGCCATCTCAGCAAAATATAAAAGAACAGTAAATCAAACAACAAGAGATTGTTGGAGGGAAAAAACAGAAAACCTGAATTTTGACAGGGATGGAAACAAACTATGGAAACTAGTGAAAGCCATGAACAATGAAGGACCTAGAAACAAACAAATAACAATTAAACAAGGAAATGCCTTGCTTACAGGCAAAAAGGCTGCAAATGCACTAATGGAACACTATGCAAATGCAAACCACATTGATATTACAACCGAACAGAAGAAAGCAATCAAAGACAAACAGATACATCATAGAAATACAGAGACAGCAGCAGAATATATGATGGCAAATCTAACAATGGAAGAAATGGAACAGGCAATGAATACCCTAAAAAAGAAGAAATCACCAGGAAAGGACGGAATCACAAATGAAATGCTAATAGGACTAGGCACCAAGGCAAAGAAGAAACTACTAGCAGTCCTAAATAACAGCTGGAAGAGAGGAATAGTCCCACAGGCATGGAAGGAAGCTATACTAATACCAGTCCCAAAGAAAGGAAAAGACCTGGAAGAACCAAATGGCTATCGACCTATCAGTCTACTTAGCTGTGTAGGAAAATTAATGGAACGCATTATCAATGGCAGGCTAACATGGCATCTGGAAGAAAACAAACTCTTAACACCACACCAAGCAGGATTCAGAAAATACAGATCCACTGAAGATCAAATAACCTATATAGCTCAGGAAATAGAGGATGCCTTCCAAGAGAAAAAGCACACACTAGCAGTCTGGATAGATTTAGAAAAAGCATTTGATAAAGTATGGAAGGAAGGACTGAAAGTAAAACTGCAAAACATGCATGTTTGTGGAAAAATGTATAAATGGATCAGCCACTACCTTGAGAACAGAACTGCCAGGACAAAAGTACAAGGACAAAAAAGCAAAATGATGCTGCTGGAGCAAGGTGTCCCCCAAGGAGGAGTTCTTTCACCAACATTATTCCTAGCATATATAAATGACATCACAGAAAATTTTCCAGCCAGAGTACACACATCCTCCTTTGCAGATGACCTAGCCATATGGACATCTGAAGAATATATTAGTACAGCTAACAGCAGAATACAGCAAGCCTTATTAGCGCTAGAGGACTGGTCAAAATCATGGCTAGTGAAGATAAGTGAGGAGAAAAACAACATGCACAGTGTTCTCCCTCTCAAATAAAACTCAGCAACCTAAGCTGGTATTGAATGGAAAAATATTGCGCCATGAAGAAAATCCAAACTATCTAGGAGTCACCTTTGATCGTCGCCTGACATGGAAGACACAGGTTGAGAAAAAATCGAACAAGAGCAAGGCAGAGAATGGCAATCATGAAAAAGCTTGCTGGTACAACGTGGGGAGCAGATGAGAAAGTTCTCAAGAAGTTATATACTGGACGGGTGAGGCCAGTACTGGAATATGGCATTGCAGCTTGGGCAACAGCAGCTAAGTCAAACTTTAACAAAATAAGTAGAGTCCAAAACCAAGGAATGCGAATCATAACTGGAAGCCTGAAGACAACGCCTATTAATGAACTAGAAAAGATCACTTGTTTACAACCAATGCAGGATAGAAGAGATAGCAGAGCCCAGCAACAAGCAGAAAAATTTAGAAGATTGACAGACCACCCTATGTACAACAGATTTAATGGTTTTGGAAAGGGAAGACTGAAGCGTAGCAACTTTGTAGAAACTGCAAAACGAAGGATTAGGGCAGATCCTATACTTAACATATCAACAGTCAAGCCCATACACAATGCACACAAGTTCCCAGCTTGGAGACAGCAGCAACTGCCTGAGATGATAGAAAATATTCCTGGTATTGAGAAAAAGAACACTCAGCATGAAACCGAAAGAAGAGAAATAACCCTAAACTACATAAAAGAACATTACCCAAGCAGGAATTGGACCCATGCATATACAGATGGATCAGCCAAAAATTCAATAGAGAATGGAGGAGGAGGAATTCTCCTAAATTTAAAAAATGGAGTGAAAAAAAACACATTCAATGGCAACTGGAAAATTTTCAAGTAACTTCAAAGCGGAGGTAGAGGCTTTGAAAACTGCAGCAGAAATGCTCCTGATGGAGGAAAATAAAGAGAAGCAAATAGCTGTCTCAATACTGAAGAGCAATAACAGCACAGAACTAACTGACCTAAGAGCAGCACTCCATGGTCTATGCCAGAAATCCAAAAAAGTTGTAATACAGTGGATCCCATCACATTGCAGTATACCTGGAAACGAAGAGGCTGACAGACTGGCAAAAGAGGGCGGACGACTACCACAGCCTGACATAGACATAACCTATAATGAGGCAAAGAGGTTGATAAAAAGCACTTATAGAACCAAATGGGAATCTGAGCATCCAGGCCATCAGAAGGATGATGCATATTACAAAATCGACCGAAGAGAACAAGTAGCAATCTTCAGACTCCGCACAGGACATAACAGGCTGAAATACCACTTGTTCAATAAACTAAAGATAGGAGATACCGATGAATGTAATTGTAGAACTGGAAAAATGACAGCAAAACATTTGCTGCAGGATTGCCCAACGTATGCAGAACAGAGAAAGATATTTTGGCCCACACCTGCTTCATTTGAGGACAAGCTCTATGGAGATATCAACAAGCTCAAGTTGACCGCAGCTTACTTTAACTACATACAGGTTGACATTTAAAGGTGCATGAAGACCCAGAGGCATGAAATGGAATATTGCTTGGATAGCAAATCCATTATGTGGAAAGTCCAAATCGAAAGCTCGCTGTGTGGGCTTCATAAAAGGTGGAAAAGTGTCCTAGTGGCACGAAATGGAATATTGCTTGGATAGCAAATCCATTACGTGGAAAGTCCGAATCAAAAGCCCATTGTGTGGGCTTCATAAAAGGTGGAAAAGTGTCCTAGTGGCATGAAATGGAATATTGCTTGGATAGCAAATCCATTACGTGGAAAGTCCGTATCTAAAGCCCACTGTGTGGACTTCATAAAAGGTGGAAAAGTGTCCTAGTGGCACGAAATGGAATATTGCTTGGATAGCAAATCCATTACATGGAAAGTCCGAATCGAAAGCTCACTGTGTGGATGTCATCTGCAGACTGCATACTTCTGGTTTCCGGAAGAACAGCCTATGGTGAACGGAAGGCCCAATATACGGAAGTGAGGCTAAGCAGCCATGTGCAGGACGTGACGATTCCTTGGGTGAGCCCAGTACCAGAGCGCTATGTATCGGCTCTGCAATTATGGAAGCCTCCTTGGATGGCGGGGAATGCCCATGGTCTGCCCCTGCCTTCCCTTGAGGGCTGACCAGGATCTTTGGCTGTTCTATATGGACCAGCTGGGATGGGGGATAACACCACAACAGTGAGAGTCAAACGTCCTAAGAAACCCCCGGGAAGGTTAACCCGGTCAACAAATGCCAGCAGAAGTCGGATGTGTCGGCCTAACGGCGCAAGAACGCAGCTCTGCTGTAAACAGGCACAACGCAATCACATCCGGAAAAAAACTCCGGATGAACGAAGAAGAAGAGGAGATACTACATGGTCATAGAGTTATCTCCTTTATGTTTGTTGTTATACTACATGGTCATAGAGTTATCTCCTTTATGTTTGTTGTTATACTTCATGACTATAGAGTCATCTCCTTTATGTTTGGTGTTATACTACATGACTATAGAGTCATCTCCTTTATGTTTGTTGTTATACTACATGATCATAGAGTTATCACCTTTGTTTGTTGTTATACTACATGGTCATAGAGTCATCTCCTTTATGTTTGTTGTTATACTACATGGTCATAGAGTTATCACCTTTGTTTGTTGTTATACTACATGGCCATAGAGTCATCTCCTTTATGTTTGTTGTTATACTACATGATCATAGAGTTATCACCTTTGTTTGTTGTTATACTACATGGCCATAGAGTCATCTCCTTTATGTTTGTTGTTATACTACATGGTCATAGAGTCATCTCCTTTATGTTTGTTGTTATACTACATGGTCATACAGTTATCATCTCCTTTATGTTTGTTGTTATACTACATGGTCATAGAGTTATCTCCTTTATGTTTGTTGTTATACTACATGGTCATACAGTTATCATCTCCTTTATGTTTGTTGTTATACTACATGACTATAGAGTCATCTCCTTTATGTTTGTTGTTATACTACATGGTCATATAGTTATCTCCTTTATGTTTGTTGTTATACTTCATGCCTATAGAGTCATCTCCTTTATGTTTGGTGTTATACTACATGACTATAGAGTCATCTCCTTTATGTTTGTTGTTATACTACATGATCATAGAGTTATCACCTTTGTTTGTTGTTATACTGCATGGCTTTAGAGTTGTTTATTTATATGGAAAGATGAAGTGGCTTAGAGGTATTGCGTCTGCATAAAACATAAGAACTACTAGCTCGAGTTCAGTTGTGGAATTGTATTGTTGTTTTAACAAAATAAGTTGCCCAACGATGACTTCCAAAACCAAGATGTGTGGATTGGTTGTCTGGTCTTCTTAAATTTGACATCATCATCGGGCTATTTCCACACATGCTCTGTCCACTTCTTCAGTAGCCAATGAAGAGTTCAATATAGATTGGTTGTCTAGTCTTCTCAAATATGACATCATCATTGCACTCGCAACATTCCCAGTTTATTTCTTCTCATAACGTGCCCAAAAAAATCTTAACTATCTACGTCTGTTTTCTCTAACCAGTTTACAGTTTTAATGTGTTTCTTGTAGTGACTTGCTCGTTGGTTTGTTTTGTCTGTCCATGGTATTCTTTGCATTTCTTTAGAAACCACATTTCCACTGCGGTTATGTGGAATATACCAGTTTATGTTTTATGTGCACCGCATCATTAAAAATCTTCCAAAAGAAAACAGAACATCTTACATCTTGCTGATCAATTTTGCATATGCTGCAGTACTGGTATGGGACTTACATACAGCCATTGTTACTTTAAACACGTTGTTGCTGGCTTAAAGTCTATGCCGAGACAGTATTTATTTTCAACTGCAGAAATACTGTCAGCAGATTCTTCTTCTTCGCTGCTCTTTTGCAGGGACTGCATCACACCTAGGTGTACAACTCTTCGTCTTCTTCTGCGTTCGCCCGAAATGTTGTTTTAGACATAATTGCATTGTGCCTATTTACAGCAGATCTGCGATATGTACACCTTTCAGCCGACACATGGGATAACTAACTTCAGGCACTTGTTGACCGGGTTACCTTCCCGATGTTTTACAACCGCAGGGTCAGTGTGTCCGGCTGTGGCCTGCGTTTGTGGAAGGTTTGTGCTCTGTAGACAGACTCCATTCAAGGGTCAGCGTTTGTGGAAGGTTTGTGCTCTGTAGACAGATTCCATTCAAGGGTCAGCGTTTGTGGAAGGTTTGTGCTCTGTAGACAGATTCCATTCAAGGGTCAGCGTTTGTGGAAGGTTTGTGCTCTGTAGACAGATTCCATTCAAGGGTCAGCGTTTGTGGAAGGTTTGTGCTCTGTAGACAGATTCCATTCAAGGGTCAATGTTTGTGGAAGGTTTGTGCTCTGTAGACAGACTCCATTCAAGGGTCAATGTTTGTGGAAGGTTTGTGCTCTGTAGACAGACTCCATTCAAGGGTCAATGTTTGTGGAAGGTTTGTGCTCTGTAGACAGACTCCATTCAAGGGTCAATGTTTGTGGAAGGTTTGTGCTCTGTAGACAGACTCCATTCAAGGGTCAGTGTTTGTGGAAGGTTTGTGCTCCGTAGACAGACTCCATTCAAGGGTCAGTGTTTGTGGAAGGTTTGTGCTCTGTAGACAGACTCCATTCAAGGGTCAGTGTTTGTGGAAGGTTTGTGCTCTGTAGACAGACTCCATTCAAGGGTCAGTGTTTGTTAAAGGTTTGTGCTCCGTAGACAGACTCCATTCAAGGGTCAGTGTTTGTTAAAGGTTTGTGCTATGTAGACAGACTCCATTCAAGATAGTGGGCTCTATGTACTCATGGGTTGGTTTTCTTTCCTCACAAATTTGCCATGGCAGTCAACTTACCGACTACTGTTAATGATTGCTTGTTGCTGTCATTCGAATTTAACATCTACATGAGATTTGCTGTTAGTGCTGTATTGTAATGTTTACTTGACTTGCCTTTATTTTGTCTTGTTACAGACACAAAGAATGAATATTGATCCTTTAGTATCATTATTGGTGGTATATTATAATTTTTACTTGACTTGCCTTTATTTGGTCTTGTTACAGACACAAAGAATGAATATTGGTCCTTTAGTATCATTATAACTCAGTATCACATATCGGTATCATATCAGCGGTGTCTGCGAAGAATTCTTGTTATTAAGTGGCAAGACAAAATCATGAATACTGAAGTATTGGAAAGATCAGGTTGTGTGACGGTTTATTCTATGCTCAGTCTTCGTAGACTTAGATGGATAGGACATCTTAGTAGGATGGATGATGGTAGAATACCAAAGGACATCTTTTTTTTGTGAATTACAGATGGGTAAGAGATCTCAGGGTCGGCCTCTACTACGATACAAAGATGTGTGTAAGCGGGACATGATTGATACAGGCATTGATAATGCACATTGGGAGCAAGTCGCCGCTGAGCGTGTTGCATGGAGGACAAACATCAGAAATGGAATAAAGACAAAGGAGAAAATTATTGCAGATAAGTCACACACCGAGCGTGTGAACGAACGAACAGACTTTATTTTCAAAGGGTAACAAATTGGGCACGCAGTCCCGTCTTACATTCGGCCCTTCCAATCACTCATCTTTCTTTCATCACATTACATGTGAGACGTAAGATGGTGCATGATGGTGGAAATGACCACGTGTTCACATGCACCCACTGTAGACAAACATTTACAGCGCGAATTGGCCTTATCAGTCACATTCGCTGCCACCATGGGTAATAGTTATTATGCCATTTTGAAGCACAAACTATCGTCTGTCAAGACGGCAAGGTGCCAGTGACATGATTGAGTATCATTATTGGTGCTATATTGTAATGTTGAAGGAATCAACATTGGGGGACGATGCATCAATAACATTAGATATGCAGATGATACAGTCTTGATTGCAGACAATGAACAGGACCTGCAAAATTTAGTAGATGCGATTGTTACACACAGTGAACAACTAGGGTTAGAATTAAATTGTAAAAAGACACAGATTATGGTCGTCACTAGGAAGGACGAAATACCACAATGTAATATACAAGTAAATGGGAATATTCTTCAACAAGTGAGCAGGTACAATTATCTCGGAACAGTAATAACATCTGATGGGAGATGCCTTGAAGAGATTAGAACAAGAATCGCCATGGCAAAAGTAGCCTTTAGCAAGATGAAAAACATATTGACCAATAAAAAGATGTCAATTGAAACGAGAAAAAGAGTGTTGAGATGCTACATTGAACCTGTACTTTTGTATGGATGTGAAGCATGGACAATGAGCAGTCAGGCTGAAAAACATTTGATGGCTGTAGAGATGTGGTTTCTGAGGAAAATGTAAAGAATACCATGGACAGCCAGAAAGACCAATGAACAAGTCCTTCAAGAAACAAATGAAGATCGTAAATTGATTAGAGAAATTAGACGTAGACAGTCAAAATTTTTTGGGCATGTTATGAGAAGAAATGGATTGGAGAATTTGGTGACAACTGGTAAGATCGAAGGGAACAGACCAAGGGGAAGACCTAGAAGCAAGTACCTGGATGGCTTGGCCTTGTGGCATGGTCGAGACAGAAACACGGAGCTGATCAACGACTCTGGTGATCGAGTGAGATGGCAGAACATGACCGCCCACGCTTACCGGCATGGCACATGATGGATGGATGGATTGTAATGTTTATGTGACTTGCCTTTATTTGGTCTTGTTACAGACACAAAGAATGAATATTGATCCTTTAGTATCATTATTGGTGCTATATTGTAATGTTTATGTGACTTGCCTTTGTTTGGGCTTGTTATAGACACAAAGAAAACAGAATCTCGAAGGAGTAAATCATCAAGATCTAGAACACAGACTTGCTTAGTTTGCCAAAAGGTTTGTATTTTCATTTGAGTTTATTTAATAACTGGTTTGATTGATTGATTGTCCATGACTAGGGTCCATGCATTAACATAGTGTGGGTAATTTACGGCAGGCATTTAAATTTGTTCAAAATGTGGCTGTTAAAGTTGTGAGATCTGGTCAAGCTCTTCTTCTTGCTTGTTGTTTTTCTACAAAAGAAGTCTGGCTTCTGGCTTTTTAGATGTTGGTTGCTGTTATAGAGAACTCATCACCATCATGTGAATTACCATCTGGCTTAGACAATTCAGTTCTCTTCACAAATCTCAGTCCTTGGTTTTCCAGATCAATTCTGTTGATGATATTCCTCCATACCACCATCTCAGTCCAACCAGCATCATGTCTCTTGCTCTGCCTCTGCCTCTTGTGCTACTGACCTTTCCAGTCATCATGAGGTGTTTTTTTCATTCTCTCTCCTCCTCCTCCTCCCCCCCCCCCCCCCCACCCCCAGCTTTGAACTCAAGCTTAGTCCATACAAGTGCTACTACTTCTGATGCACTGGACTGATTTTGAACGCGGATTAGCTTTTCTTATTGCCAGCGTCCCTTGCCTTCAGGCGAACCAACTCTGACTTCTGAGGTTAGGTAGAGATTGAACCAGCTGCCTCAGCCAGCATCAGCACACTGGAAGTTTAAGAGCAAGCACTCTTATCTATCCAGCCATGCTGACCTCATGTTTTCTAGTGCTTCTCTCCTCATTATATGCCCCCCCCCCCCCCCCCCCCCCCCAAAAAAAAAAAAACAACTAATTTCTTAATTATGGCACTGTTTTTATCTGTTTCTTGAAGGAGTGCCTCATTTGTCTTTCTGTCCATTCGTGGTATTCTTTGCCTTTTCCCAAGAAACCACATTTCTGTTTCCATTAGATGTTTCTGGGGCTTCTCTTTATGGTCCATGTGTCACATACATACCACAATATAAACAATAGCACATTATTAACACTCTTTTTATCATTGCAGATGGCAGCATATTCAGTTGGTGAATATGTTTTCCATTTGGCAAAAGCTTTTTTTGCCATGGCAATTCTTGATCTAATCTCTAGAGGGCATCTTCTATAAGACGTTATTACTGCTTCTAGATAATTGTACTGATTCACTTGTTCAAGAGGTTTCCTATTTATTTGGATGTTACATTGTTGTATATCTGTCTTTTTGGAGATGAGCATAATTTCTGTTTTGCCACAATTTAATTTTGATCCTATTTGCTCACTGTGTACAGTAATAGTATCCACTGAATCGCCATGTTTATTAAAATCATGATTCGAACAGATGAAAGTTAAATAAAACTGTGTTGGTCATTGAGGCCGTGAGGAGAAAGTGAACCCAACTGGAAAATGAGACGGTTGTCCAATTCTAGCTTATAGAATGAACTAGTCAGATTTCAAGTCATGGGAAGAATTAATCAGCTTCCAACTAATGGGGTGAACTAGTCATATTAATGTTTATAGAAAAGACTCATCGAGACCCAACGCAAATGCTGTAAAGAATTAACCCAAATTTTGTAACAAAAAACAAATTATGGGTCTGTGTTGTGATAGTGCCTCACAATTTGTAGGCCTGAGAACAAGGAGGAATAGGTGGCCATTCTGTTCCTCACTTTGACAAGTGACGAGTCCAGGCGTCAAATCTGCGCACGACCATGTTCATGACATTACCACTGCAGTTCGCGATCACCTTCACTAGCGCGTCCAGAATATTTGAAATGACACCAATAGCATAACAAGACAGTCCCTGTTATGGTAACCACAGGGGAAAAGACGGACAAATAAACACATTATTCTCAAAAATAACATCTCCACTGCCTCATGCTCCGCGGGATTAATGGAGTTAAAGAAACATTCACCTATGACAGAAATAATTATTTATGTAATAAATGAATTAAGTAAACATATTTTGATTTTACATCAGGTTTATACATTCTTTTAATGTCTTACATCCTTATATTTTCAGATCTGCAAATGCAAGTACAACATCGTACGAAATGGGGATGTCAAACATCTATGCGATGATCCCTGTTTCAAACAGTTCAAACAAACTCCCAGCATATTCCTGAAAGGCCCTGACAACTCAAAACCGTTCAAAAAATCATCTAAGTCTTCTGAATCTACCCCACCGGTACAAGTTAAGGACACCGCAGTTATTGATCAACACGAAATGGAGTCCCGACAAAATGTTACCTACAAAACATGCGCTGTTTGCCAGCTGTTAAATTTAAATGCATCGCAGCCATTTTGCAACTGGAAAGGCCTGGACTTTTGCGGAGAGTCGTGCCTAGGAAAATTTCAAGCTAACCTCAACTCTGTGTGTTCTTTCTGCCATACCGTCATCCATGAAGCTATGAGGCCTGGGTGTTGCGTGAAAATTGGGGCTGACATGCACCTGTTCTGTAAGCAGAGATGCTGTAACGAATTTAAGAAAAAATTAAGACTGTGCTCCTTTTGTCAAAAAGATGTTGCGGGAATTCTCGGGGCTTTCTCAGCAATGGTAGGAAAAGCAGGAAAAGTTAAAGAATTTTGTTCACAGGCATGCATGAGGAAACTTGAAGCCAGGATGAAAGAATTTGACCTGATTCTTGTGGAGAAGGGAAGCTCCATTTCTTGTTTCACCTGTAGAAAATATAAACCTGTGAAGTACAATGTCTGGCTCAAAGGAAAGTTACACACACTGTGCAGCAATGCGTGCTTGTCTGTTTTTAAGCATACAAATAACATCAGTACAGATGCATGTGACAGTTGTGGTGCTGTTTGCTCCTCGGAGGAGACCCAGACTCATTTTGTGCAGTATGCAGGGCGGCTGAAACAGTTCTGTAGTGATGTGTGTGTCAGTAATTTCTGCAAAGCCAACAACCGGGTGGTGTCATGCGACTCGTGTGGCGCCAAGAAGATGAACTTTGACATGATAGAGAGACAGGGTGCAGAAAACAAGTTCATGATGTTCTGCTCTCTTAACTGCCTGGCACTTTGTCATGTTAAGATACCAACTAAGACAGGTCAGCCTGTTGCTTGTGATCACTGCAGAAAGGTAATCTTTGTTGTTTTTGTAAATAAGAAATCCGGTCTCCGTGGCCAAAGCCTTGCGAACACGATTTGTGAGCCGGGTACCAGGCGTTCGAAACTCATCCGCGACCGATTTGTGCAGCAGACCGTGTCACGTTGTGTTATAACGTGCAAGTATCGGAGCCGGTCGTTCAGAAAGCAATGGCAAACTACTGAACGTAAAAGCTTGCCTAGTACATCAACAGCAGCTGAAAAATGCTGGTGTTGACTGCAAGGGAAATGCAACATTTAAAAAAAAGGAATGGGACTACTGTAGCTAAGTGTAGACTACTCATCTGTCAGGTTAGTTTCTTAGGTTCAAATTCCCTGCAGAGTTTATTGTTCTCATTACCACATGTTCCCCTGGACACTGGATTAGTTAAGTTAGTTGTGTATCCTTTACAGGACATCACAGTTAACCCCAGCATTTATTGGCTATTTGTAATTTCTTGGCAAGTTTACTTTCAGTAGTTTGCTGCCGCTTTCTGAACAACGGACACTCATACAATTTTATGAAAACCAGCACAAGGCGGTCCGCTGACAAATCGCCCTCAGCTGTGTTTTGAACCCGGTATGCAGGATTAGAATTGTGCACAGGGCTAGCACATTGGATTAGAGACAATGAGATTCCTCAGTCCCGTGAATGATACATCACCAACTGATGCCCACTCCCAGCCAGTCTGTATATGCTGTGCTAAACCATAACCTGGTGACGCCTTTCTGCAGATGTCAAGATACAGCGCCAATCTTGCACACGTCACTGGTTTCTGAGCTTGGAGAAAGATGGTACTTTTAAAATCAGATCGCCCGGGAAGGTTAACCCAGTCAACAAATGCCCGCAGAAGTCAGATGTGTCGGCCTAATGGCGCAAGAATGCAGCTCTGCTGTAAACAGGCACAACGTAATCACGTCCAAAAAAAAACAACTCCGGATGAACGCAGAAGAAGAGGAAGAAGAAACCAGATCGGGAGAAAAGCATTTGCATCAGCTTCACTCCAGTACATGCGAGCCCTTTTCAGGGCTTTGTTAATTAGTTAGTTAGTTAGTCGACATATCGTCCTCATTGCACATTGAACCATTCGGTTCATAAGTGCTCGGATCCCCTCCTCAGTAAATCCCGCAGCGTTTATTGGCTAACGACACCAGTTCTACTTTGGTTTATTAATCTTCTTTGGCTTCCTGTATAGAGCTCTTGTCTGGCCACACCTATTTTCAGGACTTAGAAGACCCGAGTGTCAGTGCATCAGACGTAAGAGTCAGAACTCAAGTGTTGCAAAAAGTTTACATCCTGGTCTTCCTTGAGCTCTGTAACCAGCTTTTCCAAGGTAACATAAACTCCACAGTCAGGTCTTTGTCAGATATGACTGAGCTACTGTATGACAGTAGACAGTGCTACCTGCTTTTTGTTAGTACTGATTGTTGGGAGGCACTCACCATACCCGACACCCCATATTGTAGTAACGGCTTCGGGCGGATGATCATAATTCAGACTGTAAAAACCAAGCGTAATCCATATACACTATTTATAGTAGTGATGGACTGAATTTTGTGTGTGAATTAGCTTTCCCTATTATCAGTGTCCTTGTCACTTGGAATAAAATGTTGACTTCTTGTCCTTAACTTGGGGATGTAAATTACAAGTACCCCTGAAGTCGATGTGGGTTCCCTTGATGGAGAGGGACACTGGTAATGGGGAAAGTTAATCCACATGCAAAAATTAGTCCTATGAGGACTACGTTCAAGTCCAAAGTGAAAGTGTTCTTGAGCCTGAGGAATTAAGGCCGCTTGGCTTAGGCAGTCACTGCAAACTGTTTTTTTTTTTTTGGTGCTCGCTCACTTTGAACTCAAGTGTAGTCCATACACTCTATTTATAGTAGTGATGGACTGAATTTTGCGTGTGGGTTAGCTTTCCCTATTAACAGTCTATTAACCATCAGACGAATTCACTCCAATTTCAGAGGTACTTGTAATTAATGTTCCCAAGTCAAGGGTGACAGGTCAACATTTTAATCCATCTGTCCGGTGTAGGGGGTTGAACCACTTACCTCGGCATCTGCACACCGGGTGTTTAAAAACATGCATTCTTATCCATTCGGCCATGCGGACCTACAAATCGAATAAAATATGTGGTACTTTACTCAGAGGCTCTGTTTTTATGTCTCGAGATAGATGTCAGCATGGCTGAAAGGATAGGAGAGCTCACTTTTCAACATCCAAATTAGCAGGTTTGGCCATGCGGACCTGCACTGCAAACTGTTTTAGTTAGGGTTTTCTTTTTTCCCCCTGACAGAACAAAATCCATCACCTTACCGAGGTCAAACTCAAGGCTCCTGAAAGGGAATCCTGGAGTCCCAGCCACTCTGTCAGATGCTCTAGAAGAATAAGAAGGAAGTATATTTGCAATCTGTAATTGTATTATAAAATCTGCAGGTTGAACCAGCACAATATCATTTAACAATGAGTGATGCATCCACAAGAAATTATTGTTCCTATTCCTGTGTCTTAACTGCAACAAATCGCACATCACCTGGAGCTGGGCCAGTATCTTCAGCAACTCCTGCCTCCCACAAACAGCTTCAACAACCGGTAACACAAACGCAGCAGCAGAAGATCCTTCCGTCTAGCAGCAAGCCAGTTCCGAGTCG
>JACEFZ010007075.1:0-103090 GCA_014155875.1 Cepaea nemoralis
AAAAAATTTGAAAAAAAAAGCAAAAACATTTGCTGAGGATCCCCAACGTATGCAGAACAGAGAAAGATATTTTGGCCCACACCTGCTTCATTTGAGGACAAGCTCTATGGAGATATCAACAAGTTCAAGTTGACAGCAGCTTACTTTAACTACATACAGGTTGACATTTAAAGGTGCATGAAGACCCAGAGGCATGAAATGGAATATTGCTTGGATAGCAAAATCATTATGTGGAAAGTCCAAATCGAAAGCTCGCTGTGTGGGCTTCATAAAAGGTGGAAAAGTGTCCTAGTGGCACGAAATGGAATATTGCTTGGACAGCAAATCCATTACGTGGAAAGTCCGAATCAAAAGCCCACGGTGTGGGCTTCATAAAAGGTGGAAAAGTGTCCTAGTGGCACGAAATGGAATATTGCTTGGATAGCAAATCCATTACATGGAAAGTCCGAATCGAAAGCTCACTGTGTGGATGTCATCTGCAGACTGCATACTTCTGGTTTCCGGAAGAACAGCCTATGGTGAACGGAAGGCCCAATATACGGAAGTGAGGCTAAGCAGCCATGTGCAGGACGTGACGATTCCTTGGGTGAGCCCAGTACCAGAGCGCTATGTATCGGCTCTGCAAGTATGGAAGCCTCCTTGGATGGCGGGGAATGCCCATGGTCTGCCCCTGCCTTCCCTTGAGGGCTGACCAGGATCTTTGGCTGTTCTATATGGACCAGCTGGGATGGGGGATAACACCACGACAGTGAGAGTCAAACGTCCTAAGAAACCCCCGGGAAGGTTAACCCGGTCAACAAATGCCCGCAGAAGTCGGATGTGTCGGCCTAACGGCGCAAGAACGCAGCTCTGCTGTAAACAGGCACAACGCAATCACATCCGGAAAAAAAACTCCGGATGAACGAAGAAGAAGAAGAAGAAGAAACAAACTGGGGGAAGCATGAGAAATGTACAAAGTGCATGGACTTATTGGACAATGTAAGTGCTATATATTGCAAGTGTCAGAACGTGGTGATAACAATGATGGATTCACAGACGTATCTAGAGCAACTACAGGAGTATGTCAGTTGGTACAGTTTCACGATTAACCTTGAACATATACGTGGAGAGAACCACAAGTTAAACAGCATCAGTCTGTGAAGGTCAAACCAAACAATGAATGACATCAACAACTCACTGAACCCTTCATCTAACACACCACACTCAACTCTCCTGCTGCTCAATTCTGTGCTCCCTTCCATGAGGTGGTTGTGTGATCTCTCCAGTTGTCATATTCTCCACCACTCTCCTCATTACATGACCAAAGAAAGCTATTTGTCTCTTTCTTATTGTTGTAAATATTATTCTAGTTTCATGAGCCTCCTCCAGGCAATCATGGTTAGATACTCTGGTTGGACAGAGACCACAGGCATCCAAATACGCCAACTAACATTTAGAATGTCACTTGCATAAGGCCCTGACGCTGATATCTCACTGGCTGGGAGAAATGCCTTGGTGTATCAATGGAGCAAATGCCTTGGTGTATCAATGGAGCAAATGTCTTGCCCTGTATGGAGATTATGTGGTAAAATAATGTGTTGAAGAGGATGTAGAAAAGTAATGTGTTTGAGAGGATGTAGAAAATTAATGTGTTTGAGAGGATGTGGAAAAGTAATGTGTTGGAGAGGATGTGGAAAAGTAATGTGTTGGACAGGATATGGAAAAGTAATGTGTTAGAGAGGATGTTGAAAAGTAATGTGTTAGTGAGGATGTGGAAAAGTAAAGTGTTGAAGAGGATGTGGAAAAGTAAAGTGTTGAAGAGGATGTGGAAAAGTAAAGTGTTGAAGAGGATGTGGAAAAGTAAAGTGTTGGAGATTACATGGAAAAGTAATGTGTTGAAGAGGATGTGGAAAAGTAATGTGTTGAAGAGGATGTTGAAAAGTAATGTGTTGAAGAGGATGTGGAAAAGTAATGTGTTGGAGAGGATGTAGAAAAGTAATGTGTCGGAGAGGATGTGGAAAAGTAAAGTGTTGAAGAGGATGTGGAAAAGTAATATGTTGGAGAAGTTGTGGAAAAGTAATGTGTTGGAGAGGATGTGGAAAAGTAAAGTGTTGGAGAGGACTGTGGAAAATCAATGTGTTGGAGAGGATGTAGAAAACCAATGTTTTGGAGATTATGTGGAAAACTAATGTGTCACAATGTGAAGTGTTGGATATCCTTACCCATGTGTTTGGGTAAGTGGATTCATACAACCTGCCTGTCTTGCTGATTTACTGACACAATCAACTCACCTCAGGTTCGCCAGTTTGTAAATTTGTTTGAATGAGAATCTTGCCGACACTGACATCTTTACACACTTCACACAGGGCCTGCTCCATGGTCTCCCCTGCTCTCAGAATAGACACACCAGCAATCTGAGGGCAACAGAGACACTTAGCAAATGTGTGCATCATGATTTCCAATAACTATACACCTGGTGACCATGAGCATTTAATATCATTAACACATGTCTTCTTTCTGCACATTTCCCTGGAAGATACATTTAACATTATATATTCTCAAACTGTTCATATCTATGTTCTCTGCCAATCTTAGTTCTGATATTTTCTCTGTGAAAGTATTCCCTGGGACTGCTGAACTCTGGGGTTGCGCATGAATTACACTCTACGAAACACAAGCTAAGTGGGTCACTGATCTATGATGTTATAATGATCCTCCCTCGCTATCAGATAATTTCTTATCTTTTATTTACATGTTCTATTAACACTTTGTGGATGTTATATCAAAATGTGACACATGTGGGTGTGGCTGTTTGACACCATGATGTCACATGGGGGTGTGGCTGTTTGACACCTTGACGTCTTGTTTAGTTTAGTCGATGGATCAACGTCACGGCACACGGGTGCAACCCATAAGTGCTCCGTTATCCTCCTAACTCAAACCTGAGCCTAGAGAAACTCAGCTCAGTGCACGAACTCTGTAGCACCGGCTAACCTTGATGCCACATGGTATGGCTGTTTGACACCTTGATGTCACATGGGGGTGTGGGTGTTTAAGATGATTACTTTATGCAGAAAACCTGGATAAGCTCATCAGTGTCTTCCTTTACCATGATCCAAACAGTCCTGTCACATTGGCTGACATTTTAACATTACTTTGAACAGACAAGACATCCCTGACAAACACACACACACATAGAGATCACTAGCACCTTGTCAACTGCCAGACGCTTGCCTATATACTGGATGCCTTGTGGTGTCTCCACCGTCACATTCTGTGGGCATATACAAGAAAATCTCAATTACATGGCCCCAAATAATTTCTGAGTAGTATCGTATGTTTTACTGTGTTTATGCAATCACTTATATTATTTGCATTATTATGACTACAAATCATATCTTTAGTAGAAACATCTGGTTTATTGTGGCCACCCAATCATTTCTAACTAGTGTTATATGGTTTATTGTGGCTACCCAATCATCTCTAACTAGTGTCATATGGTTTATTGTGGCTACCCAATCATCTCTAACTAGTGTCATATGGTTTATTGTGGCTACCCAATCATCTCTAACTAGTGTCATATGGTTTATTGTGGCTACCCAATCATCTCTAACTAGAGTCATATGGTTTATTGTGGCTACCCAATCATCTCTAACAAGTCATATGGTTTATTGTGGCTATCCAATCATCTCTAATTAGGGTCATATGGTTTACTGTGGCTACCCAATCATCTCTAACTAGTGTCATATAGTTTATTGTGGCTACCCAATCATCTCAAACTAACTAGTGTCATGTGGCTTGTTGTGGCTACCCAATCATCTCTAACTAACTAGTGTCATATGGTTTATTGTGGCTACCCAATCATCTCTAACTAACTAGTGTCATATGGTTTATTGTGGCTACCCAATCATCTCTAACTAGTGTCATATGGTTTATTGTGGCTACCCAATCATCTCTAACTAGGGTCATATGGTTTACTGTGGCTACCCAATCATCTCTAACTAGTGTCATATGGTTCTTTGTGGCTACCCAATCATCTCTAACTAGTGTCATATGATTCATTGTGGCTACCCAATCATCTCTAACTAGGGTCATATGGTTTACTGTGGCTACCCAATAATCTCTAACTAACTAGGGTAACATTGTTTATTGCAGCTACCCAATCATCTCTAACCAGGGTCATATGGTTTATTGTGGCTACCCAATCATCTCTAACAAGTCATATGGTTTATTGTGGCTATCCAATCATCTCTAATTAAGGTCATATGGTTTACTGTGGCTACCCAATCATCTCTAACT
This sequence comes from Cepaea nemoralis, assembly GCA_014155875.1. Lineage (NCBI taxonomy): Eukaryota > Metazoa > Mollusca > Gastropoda > Stylommatophora > Helicidae > Cepaea > Cepaea nemoralis. The sequence continues at coordinate 4,279 of JACEFZ010007075.1, forward strand.
AGTGTCATATAGTTTATTGTGGCTACCCAATCATCTCTAACAAGTCATATGGTTTATTGTGGCTATCCAATCATCTCTAACTAGGGTCATATGGTTTATTGTGGCTACCCAATCATCTCTAACAAGTCATATGGTTTATTGTGGCTATCCAATCATCTCTAACTAGGGTCATATGGTTTACTGTGGCTACCCAATCATCTCTAACTAGTGTCATATGGTTCATTGTGGCTACCCAATCATCTCGAACTAGTGTCATATGGTTCATTGTGGCTACCCAATCAACTCTAACTAGGGTCATATGGCTTACTGTGGCTACCCAATCATCTCTAACTAGTGTCACATTGTTTATTGTGGCTACCCAATCATCTCTAACTAGGGTCATATGGTTTATTGTGGCTACCCAATCATCTCTAACAAGTCATATGGTTTATTGTGGCCATCAAATCATCTCTAATTAGGGTCATATGGTTTACTGTGGCTACCCAATCATCTCTAACTAGTGTCATATAGTTTATTGTGGCTACCCAATCATCTCTAACAAGTCATATGGTTTATTGTGGCTATCCAGTCATCTCTAACTAGGGTCATATGGTTTATTGTGGCTACCCAATCATCTCTAACAAGTCATATGGTTTATTGTGGTTATCCAATCATCTCTAACTAGGGTCATATGGTTTATTGTGGCTACCCAATCATCTCTAACTAGTGTCACATTGTTTATTGTGGCTACCCAATCATCTCTAACTAGGGTCATATGGTTTATTGTGGCTACCCAACCATCTCTAACAAGTCATATGGTTTATTGTGGATATCAAATAATCTCTAATTAGGGTCAGATGGTTTACTGTGGCTACCCAATCATCTCTAACTAGTGTCATATAGTTTATTGTGGCTACCCAATCATCTCTAACAAGTCATATGGTTTATTGTGGCTATCCAATCATCTCTAACTAGGGTCATATGGTTTATTGTGGCTACCCAATCATCTCTAACAAGTCATATGGTTTATTGTGGCTATCCAATCATCTCTAACTAGGGTCATATGGTTTACTGTGGCTACCCAATCATCTCTAGTGTCATATGGTTCATTGTGGCTACCCAATCATCTCTAACTAGTGTCATATGGTTCATTGTGGCTACCCAATCATCTCTAACTAGGGTCATATGGTTTATTGTGGCTACCCAATCATCTCTAACTAACTAGTGTCACATTGTTTATTGTAGCTACCCAATCATCTCTAACAAGTCATATGGTTTATTGTGGCTATCCAATCATCTCTAACTAGGGTCATATGGTTTACTGTGGCTACCCAATCATCTCTAACTAGTGTCATATGGTTCATTGTGGCTACCCAATCATCTCTAACTAGTGTCATATGATTCATTGTGGCTACCCAATCATCTCTAACTAGTGTCATATGGTTCATTGTGGCTACCCAATCATCTCTAACTAGGGTCATATGGTTTACTGTGGCTACCCAATCATCTCTAACTAACTAGGGTCACATTGCTTATTGCAGCTACCCAATCATCTCTAACCAGGGTCATATGGTTTATTGTGGCTACCCAATCATCTCTAACAAGTCATATGGTTTATTGTGGCTATCCAATTATCTCTAATTAGGGTCATATGGTTTACTGTGGCTACCCAATCATCTCTAACTAGTGTCATATAGTTTATTGTGGCTACCCAGTCATCTCTAACAAGTCATATGGTTTATTGTGGCTATCCAATCATCTCTAACTAGGGTCATATGGTTTATTGTGGCTACCCAATCATCTCTAACAAGTCATATGGTTTATTGTGGCTATCCAATCATCTCTAACTAGGGTCATATGGTTTACTGTGGCTACCCAATCATCTCTAACTAGTGTCATATGGTTCATTGTGGCTACCCAATCATCTCTAACTAGTGTCATATGGTTCATTGTGGCTACCCAATCATCTCTAACTAGGGTCATATGGTTTACTGTGGCTACCCAATCATCTCTAACTAACTAGTGTCACATTGTTTATTGTGGCTACCCAATAATCTCTAACTAGGGTCATATGGTTTATTGTGGCTACCCAATCATCTCTAACAAGTCATATGGTTTATTGTGGCTTTCCAATGATCTCTAATTAGGGTCATATGGTTTACTGTGGCTACCCAATCATCTATAACGATGTCATATGGTTTATTGTGGCTACCTGCACGAAATTAGGTCAAATCAGCTGTATTCGTGCGAGGAATCTCCATAGTACGGGAGTATGTCATTAGGGAGTTCCCCTATTATTAATAACTCGGGAGAAGCCGGTTGATTTGCATAACTTAGACGGTTCGAGAACTGGAAGGTTCTCGATAGAAAGGTCGAAACGGACACTAGTTTTATCTCGTGAGTAAACTAGACATGGTCACTAGTCAGGAGAGAAATGTGATTCTCACTTAGAGTGAGTAAGACGTGCAACATGACTTTTCCGGGCTTGGAGGGTTTACTTCGCAGCCGGAACAAGCCATCTTGTGATCACTTCGACTCGAGTTTTTGACCAGAGCACAGCTCTAGAATTTGGCCACTATTGTCCATCATGCGGCTTGGGAGCCACTGACAGGAATCAAGGCTGACTTGGGCTCTAGTCATGGTTCAGGTAATACCTATTTACACCATTACATTGTGTAATACAGCGTAACAGCGTGATCGTAAGGCATCTCATTAGTTATGCGAATACGTAAGGAGTTTGGCGATCGATAAGTGACATTCGCGAAGCTGTCATGCTCTGGTGTTTACATTTTGCATTTCCCGTTTGCGAATTGTAACAGATAGTGTACACATTTGATAACTTGGAAGTCTATTGGTATGGCAGTTCCATTGTAGCTACTAATTATAGTGCAAGTTGTGAGATCTTGTATTTATTAGTTAAGTTACAATTGTGGTGACATAGTTACTGCTATATGGTAGTATTACCTGTTGAACCCAAGCTAAATTAGTTCAGTATTTACTGTTGCTGTGTTTAGTAATTCTGTGGTTAGGTTGCTGTAGGAGGAATTCAGACAGTGCCCTGGCAAGAGCAAGTGTGATTTGTCGATCAAATAGAGCATGTAGTTCTAGACGCCGCTATGATTTGATGCAGCTATTTTGTGATTGATAAATAGTGATAGTGTCATTCCTAGGAAATGTCCTGATGCTGTAAGTAGTGACATTGTGGTTTGATGATATATATATTGTACTGTGTGTAATGTAGTGCATTATATAACTGAGTGACTTGTTGACGTCCGATGCGGTCCAATGCGAGATACCTGTGCGTTGCCTAATCACCGCCCTAATAATCGTCACGATTGTTGAGAAACCGGTCGGGGGTCTACGCTACACTATCCTATGCCTTTCTCTTTATGCTCATGAGTACGAGAGTGCTTGTGTGGTTGATGGAAGAGAAGGTGTACGCTGTTGAATGAGACTCGGAGATGTGTGGGATATGGGATGCAAGGCAATGAGAGTCATGGCGACTGCCAATATCGAGCAAAGACTGCTAATACTTCTGTTCCAAGGACTTGTGCTTTCACGCATCGAGTATGCCCTGGCCATCCTCACTGTCAGCCCTACACAGATTGGAAGACTTGAAAAGGTACAAAACAAGCCATGCGCATCATTTTGGGCTGCACGAGAGACACCAGCTGTGTAGCAATGAGATACCTCCTTGACTTCCCGACAATGGAACACAGGATTAAGATCTGGAGAACTCGTGCATACTTAAAAATAAGTGCAGATGAGCAGCACCCTCTGCATGACGCTATATTCAGAGAAAAGGGTGACAGGCTAAAGAGGGGCAAATCATGGATGGGTCGGGCGGAAGATGTCATCAGACAGGTCTGCAGTCTTACCAGTATCAACCCCGGCAAGGAATGGGTGCCGGTGCCTCCATCTTTTAAGTGCACTTTCTCCTGCATTATCACACTCGACAGACGGTGCAGAGAGCAGAACCCTGCTGCTGTCGATGCTGAGGTTAACGCGCTCATCTATGAACACTCGGATAGCCCCGAAGTGCTCATCTATACAGATGGATCTGTTGTAAAGCAGTAGAGAAGTGCGTGGGCATTTACAGCCCGTTCAGCGGGCCGAACCGTTCAAGAATCCAGTGGTGCCCACTCTATGACCACGAGCAGCATGACGATGGAGGTGATGGCAGTTACACAGGCTTTCATATGGCTGGAATCACAGCATTATACCAACGTGTGTGTACTAGGTGATTCAATGAGCATGATTCAGAAGGTCGAAGCTGGATCTGTACGTAGACAGTGGACTGATTCGCTGCGGAAGTCTGTTGTCCGTAAAGTCACCTTCATCTTCGTCCTGGGACATGCGGGAGTCGAGGGAAATGAACGAGCTGATAAACTGGCTGGCTCTGCACCCCCTGTAGATGGCCAGCCAATGGATCGTGCCGATGTTATTAACGTCCTCAAAGATATGGTGAGAACAGAGGACTTTGACGTCAGTGATTCCACATCGCTGTCCAGGATGAAAGACTTGGGTGTAAGAATTGGCACTGCCAGACGTGAGAAGTACATCGGGAAAACAAGGCGCCTCGTCAACCAACACAGAACTGGCACTATTAGCCACCGGACGCTGATGCATATGCTGGGGGGAGGATCTGAGCACCTATGGACATGTCCGGAGTGCAATGAAGATACCCCAACTGATAACTGACTGATAAGGCAATTAGAATATGTATATAACTGGTACACCAGGCCAGTTGTGATGCTCGGTCACTACCCAAGGCTAATCCGCTTGGGGGACCAGAACAGGAAAGTACCCTTTGAACATGTAGGGCGCTAAACACGTTTAGACACAGAACTTCTCGCCTCCAGGACACAGATGGATTCAGAAGGGTTTCGCTATTATGTGGGAAGTCATCCCACTGGCAAAATGTATTGTTATTACAGTAATTAAGTTTATTGTTTAGTAATTGCTTTGCTGTTAAGTACTTGAGAACAATACGTCCATGTCCTATGAAGGGGAGTGGTCTAGGGACCAGCTCTTCCCGAGGTTTAGTTTTCTATTAGTGTAAATAGAAACTGTACCGTTATACCACTGAAGACAAGAGTAAGGTAAGAGTGTGAGACTACAGTAACGTCAGTCTCGAACTTTTCAGAACCTAATCCTTCCGACGGGCTGATCTTGGTGCCATCTGACATTGGGTGTCTAACCATGCTTCCACTAGGTCTAGGGATGATTCCCTAATTAGGCATAGCCTAACTAGTTACACTGAAAGTAAATGTTTAAGTAGTGATAGCATGTGGATTCGAGTTGGTACCAAATGCGCTCACCACCTACTTTCCTTTCAGGTGTTGCCTGTTGTATGAGGTCTGCAGTGATGATATGAGACCTAGCCTGTGTGGATCAGAAATTCTACACTGAATCGAGGTGGCACACAACTTCTACCATGATCCTATGTGGTAGAGGAATTCTTCCAAGAAGTTTTGGTAATGAAGGCTACAATAAACTTATGCTACAATTAACTTCCATGCTGAAGCTGAACTTCCAATGGCGGATGTTGTGTATTTGCTCGATACAGAGGACAATCCCGGCTGGGGAAACGTCATAGCTCTGGGAGCATGTCAGCTTGATCATCAGTGTTGATCCTTCTACGAGATGCCACTTGAAAGATTTATGATTTCACAGTGATACGTTTCATTAAAGCGTATAGACACTCATCATGTTATTAGACTATACCCTTGTTCTGAACCAGACTCAGATGGAGTTCAGTCAATCCTGAGCTCCAGCCATATCTGCAGTTTATTCGTCTACCAGAGAGTAGAAGTCCACATGAGACACCTATGAGACTGTATTATGTTTATCTCGAGTGCTCGCTTCTAGTCATGTGGTGGAGAATCTACAACACCCAACCAGGGGTGAAGCATCACTTGTCCATAATTAGTGATTGTGACCAGACTCTATTTTCAGCTATTGTCCAGGTGCATCAGGGGATACCTCAGGATCTCCCATCCAGACTGTGTAAGCAGAGCAGTCATAGAGACAATAGGTATTGACACTTCTCGCAGTTGTAGTGGTGTGTTCTTAGTCCAGTCATCGGAGTCCTGGTGGCTAAATCCCATCGTTTGATCACCGGTTGCTTGCGGCAGAACAGTCCACAAGTGTTCCAGACGGCAGTGCTGGGAAAGGGCCGGGTGAGTCTTCTGGACCGACTTGACAGAAACACCCGCAAATCTTCTGCTATACCTCATGATGACCCCGGAATCATCTCTGACTCTGTCTCTAACCTTTTTTCTATATTGTATATAGATCATTTCCTATCAGGACGTTCCTTTCAGACCGGTGTCTATAGTGTACATTAAATTGTTGAATTGTTGACATGTCTTTCCTAAGGTTTTTAGATGTGATCTTGAACGAGGCCTGAGAGTTAAAGTTCCAAAGTAGAGGGTAGATGGTAGAGGTTTAGGATCTGGGAGGGATTTGTAGACGCATGACACTTGTCACCTTGCAGAGGGGGGGTCAATAATAGTAGTATCAGTGTATCTACCTGTCCAACCCCTGAGGTTAGTATACACTTGAGTGACTGGGATACCTCGGGGCTTGTGTTCATTCACAACAACCGAGGCCATCCTGTTACACTAGCCAATCATCTCTAACTAGGGTCAAATGGTTTATTACAGTGAGCAAATCAATCCTATGTACCACCATATGGTTTATTATGGTAATCCAATCAATTCTGACCAGTATGTGATATTTTGTTGCTACAAGATCATATCTTGAATATACCAAATTATGCCTACCAAACCAGTATCATATGGTTTATCATGGCTACCAAATCAGTATGATACAGTTTATCATGGCTACCAAACCAGTATCATACAGTTTATCATGGCTACCAAAACCAGTATCATACAGTTTATCATGGCTACCAAACCAGTATCATACAGTTTATCATGACTACCAAACCAGTATCCTATGGTTTATCATGGCTACCAAACCAGTATCCTATATATCAATGTTTGGAAATATCATATTGAATTGTATCAATATATTTTATGTTATACATATGTATGACATATTTTCCCATTTTTGTGTGGATGCTCATGACAGTTGTCAATGTATATACATATGTGAAAGTGTGGAAGTCTGTGTCTATTAATTTGAGTGTCTGTGTGAAGCAGAGTACATATATATATATATATATATATATATATATATATATATATATATATATATATATATATATATATATATATACATGAGCATGAGAGAGAGAGTGTGTGAATGAGTGAATGATTTAGTCTTTGTGATTTAGAGTTGGTATATGTGTGTGTATTAACCCTTTACAGGGTGGAACGTCCATTTCCGTCCAATCCCTTAAACGGGCAGATCGCCCGAATGCGCCCGATACTATTATGCATTGTAAAAACGCGATCTCTCGGCTTTCCGATACTTCTGATGGCTACTTTCGCTTTCGCCGATAGCTTGACAACGTGGCCGCCATTTACAAGCGCCTACTATGAATTTGAACGGACTTTTTTGGATAGTTTTCAGAGTTTTTACGCTTAGGTTTTCAAAATGGATTTCGGCGATTCTTCAAGTGATAGTCGAGATTTCACTAGGTTCAATGTAAGTGACATTAAAGGGCACGAAGTTGACTATTAATCGGAGCTAGATATCAGTGAAAAGCGTTACTTTGCATTAGCAGTCGTGAGTCGGACTTTAAAAGAAAGTGATTATGATTCTGAAAATGTGTTTGTAAATTGCCGTATAGATGACTGAAAATCACAAACAATATGCTGTATTTCGTAAATATTTGTGTTCATATATGGATTACCGACAACAATCACGTGAGTAACATATTCTGCATGCTTTTCCCTTTATTGTGTTGTTTATTTAACTAAAATCGGTTGACTAACACCTTATTTGTGATGTTTTTACTAACGCAACCCGAAATTTTACCGAACCTGAAAAAATCTTGCCCGTTTAGGGCTAAAAAACAGACAAGCGTTTGTAAGCCCTGTAAAGGGTTAAGAATGTAGACTGTGAGAGTTTGTGTAAATGATGTAAGTATGTATGTAAATGATGTAAGTATGTATGCAGGATTGTATGTATGTGTTTATGAACGTGTGTGTGTACGTGTGTCTGCCTGTCTCACAACATGGTAATATGCATTGTTTATGTTTACAACATTCATTTGACAATGTTTTATTGTTATGTAAATGTAATATGCAAAACAGTTAGCGATGTACAAAAGATGAGTGATTGGAAGGGCCGAATGTAAGACGGGCCTGTGCGTCCAATTTGTGACCCTCTGAAAATAAAGTTCATTCGTTTGTTCTTTCATAGCTACCAAACCATATCTGAGTACCATTACATGGTGGTTAAGTCAATGAGAAGAAAACAAGCCATCAGGTTTGTAAATGACCAAGCCATCGTACAAAGAACAGAAATCACTACAAAACTGCCCATCACATTCAGTGACACAGACTGCACTTGGTATGTCTTATACTGTGACTCAGACAACAACAACAACAACAACAACAACAACAACAACAACAACAACAAGAGAGTGTGTGCGGTCACTGATCTCCTGAGGTAGCATTACCTTAAAGGGCAGCATGGACAGAGCAAACTCAAACAGCAGCCGCATGAGTCGCTTGGAGTAGAAGATGAATTCATCCCGGGATGTGCCTTTGTCTCTGAAACAAATATGTAGCAACCGTGAAACCGGTCTCTGTATAGCAGATCTGTCAGTCAGTTAATAGCAAGTCTATGTGGCCACGTATAACCAGGTCAGATTGATTGATTGATTGATTGATCTAGGAACCGACATCACAGCATTCGGGACATTCCCATAAGCGCTCCGTCCCCATCCTCAGCAACCAGCAAAGAGTTCCAACACTAATAGTACCAGTAGCAATCTGATTATATGTCCGTCTCGCCTTTCCTCTGAGCGTTGAGCGTCGGCCAGATCCCCTCGTCACTCCTCGCTGCCTCATTCTAACCAGACTATGGTGATCCATTTGCTCCTCCGAGGTGTACACTTGCTCCCACAAGGCCGCAACCACATCTGCCTTGTCATGCATCAATACTCCACCAAGTTCCGCCGAACCAGCCAATCTGTCTGCCTGTTCATTCCCCAGCACACCGGCATGCCCAGGAGAAAAGATCCAGGTGATGCTTGCTACCCGTGACCTCCGAAGCGAAGCAAGCCACTCTGCACGAAGCTTGCCTGTTCTCACCCTTCTCAGCATGCTTTCTGAGTCAGTTACAATCACAATATGTGTATGTATCGTGTTTTCTATCCAGCGGAAAGCTGCACTGACCGCCTCCACCTCCATTCTTAAGCTAGATGTAGTGTCATCATACGCCAGGCTCTCCTGCACCAAACGCCGACCATTAGTTTTTGCCAAGAACCCCCAAGCACTTCTCCTACCTCTCAACACCGACCCATCCGTGTAGATAATCACATCACCCGGGCGAGAATTTTCCTGAATTAATTGCTGAATTTCCACTTCCGTGGCCCCTGCTGGCCACTCCCTGCACTCCCGGCTCAATGTGATTATAACTCTGCACAAGTCTGACTGCACGGCTGGCACTCTGACCCACTCCTCTCCTCGCCTAATGTTCTCCAAGGGGCACACCTTTCTGATCGTATCCTCCGCCTGAGCCATCCATGATTTCCCTCTTATCAGTCTCTGACCCTTAACTACGTCCAGCGCCTCATGCAACGGGTGATCTGTGTCTGCAGCTACTCTGAGGTATGCCTTCGCTTGCATCACCTTGTGCCTACCAGCAACAGTAGGCAGACCAAGGATGTAACGCATACACACTACTGGAGTGTCTCTGGTGCATCCCAGAATGACCCGCATAGCTTCATTCTGTATGCGCTCTAATTTCACCAGCTGACTCTTTGAGACAGTGAGCAGTCCTAGTCCATAATCAATCACTGAGAGGATCAAGTGCTGGTATAGTGTGAAGAGCATTCTCTGCTCTATGTCCATTGCAGCCATAGTTTTAAGTGCATTGAGTCCCTTTTGAGATCTTGTCACAACCGTCTCCACATGGTCCTTGAAGGACAGGCTCCTGTCAAATGTGATTCTCAGATACTTCAGTTTGTTCTCTCTGTTGACGCTTCTACCATCTATCGTGAGGCTTGGGGCATCATCTCTCACAATCCTGTTGTCCAGAGAGCACCACAACACAGCCAGGTCAGAGAACTGCTCTAACACAGAGGCTAGAACCTGTTGGTCACGTGCTTGAAGATTCATCAGGCAAGAATATTTTCCACATTGACCCGAGTGCTTAGGTCAACCCAGGCTAGACACACCAGGTCAGAGATCTGTGCAGGCAAGTAAAGGTGGCTGGCCTAACACTGACCAACCTATCCGCCCGCTGCCAGCTAGTCTACACACATGTGGGGTTAGCACCATATAGCCAGCACGTGTGTAGCAGGGACCATCACTCTAGTACACTGACCACCCACTGCCAGCTAGTCTACACACATGTGTAGCAGGGACCATCACTCTAGTACATTGACCAACCACTGCCAGCTAGTCTACACACATGTGTAGCAGGGACCATCACTCTAGTACATTGACCAACCACTGCCAGCTAGTCTACACACATGTGTAGCAGGGACCATCACTCTAGTACACTGACCACCCACTGCCAGCTAGTCTACACACATGTGTAGCAGGGACCATCACTCTAGTACACTGACCACCCACTGCCAGCTAGTCCACACACATGTGTAGCAGGGACTATCACTCTAGTACACTGACCAACCACTGCCAGCTAGTCTACACACATGTGTAGCAGGGACCATCACTCTAGTACACTGACCAACCACTGCCAGCTAGTCTACACACATGTGTAGCAGGGACCATCACTCTAGTACACTGACCACCCACTGCCAGCTAGTCCACACACATGTGTAGCAGGGACTATCACTCTAGTACACTGACCACCCACTGCCAGCTAGTCTACACACATGTGTAGCAGGGACCATCACTCTAGTACACTGACCAACCACTGCCAGCTAGTCCACACACATGTGTAGCAGGGACTATCACTCTAGTACACTGACCAACCTATCCAACCACTGCCAGCTAGTCTACAGGGACCATCACTCTAGTACACTGACCAACCTATCCAACCACTGCCAGCTAGTCTACACACATGTGTAGCAGGGACTATCACTCTAGTACACTGACCAACCTATCCAACCACTGCCAGCTAGTCCACACACATGTGTAGCAGGGACTATCACTCTAGTACACTGACCAACCTATCCAACCACTGCCAGCTAGTCTACAGGGACTATCACTCTAGTACACTGACCAACCTATCCAACCACTGCCAGCTAGTCTACACACATGTGTAGCAGGGACCATCACTCTAGTACACTGACCAACCACTGCCAGCTAGTCTACAGGGACCATCACTCTAGTACACTAACCAACCTATCCACCCACTGCCAGCTAGTCTACACACATGTGTAGCAGGGACCATCACTCTAGTACACTGACCAACCACTGCCAGCTAGTCCACACATGTGTAGCAGGGACCATCACTCTAGTACACTGACCAACCACTGCCAGCTAGTCTACAGGGACCATCACTCTAGTACACTGACCAACCTATCCAACCACTGCCAGCTAGTCTACACACATGTGTAGCAGGGACCATCACTCTAGTACACTGACCAACCACTGCCAGCTAGTCTACAGGGACCATCACTCTAGTACACTGACCAAACCCATCCACCCCCTGCCAGCTAGTCTACACACATGTGTAGCAGGGACCATCACTCTAGTACACTGACCAACCACTGCCACCAGTGTAGCAGGGACCATCACTCTAGTACACTGACCAACCACTGCCAGCTAGTCTACAGGGACCATCACTCTAGTACACTGACCACCCACTGCCAGCTAGTCTACAGGGACCATCACTCTAGTACACTGACCACCCACTGCCAGCTAGTCTACACACATGTGTAGCAGGGACCATCACTCTAGTACACTGACCAACCACTGCCAGCTAGTCTACACACATGTGTAGCAGGGACCATCACTCTAGTACACTGACCACCCACTGCCAGCTAGTCTACACACATGTGTAGCAGGGACCATCACTCTAGTACACTGACCAACCTATCCACCCACTGCCAGCTAGTCTACAGGGACCATCACTCTAGTACACTGACCAACCACTGCCAGCTAGTCTACAGGGACCATCACTCTAGTACACTGACCAACCTATCCACCCACTGCCAGCTAGTCTACAGGGACCATCACTCTAGTACATTGACCACCCACTGCCAGCTAGTCTACACACATGTGTAGCAGGGACCATCACTCTAGTACACTGACCACCACTGCCAGCTAGTCTACACACATGTGTAGCAGGGACCATCACTCTAGTACACTGACCAACCTATCCACCCACTGCCAGCTAGTCTACAGGGACCATCACTCTAGTACATTGACCACCCACTGCCAGCTAGTCTACACACATGTGTAGCAGGGACCATCACTCTAGTACACTGACCAACCACTGCCAGCTAGTCCACACACATGTGTAGCAGGGACCATCACACTAGTACACTGACCAACCACTGCCAGCTAGTCCACACACATGTGTAGCAGGGACCATCACTCTAGTACACTGACCACCCGCTGCCAGCTAGTCCACACACATGTGTAGCAGGGACCATCACACTAGTACACTGACCACCCACTGCCAGCTAGTCCACACACATGTGTAGCAGGGACTATCACTCTAGTACATTGACCACCCACTGCCAGCTAGTCTACACACATGTGTAGCAGGGACCATCACTCTAGTACACTGACCACCCACTGCCAGCTAGTCTACACACATGTGTAGCAGGGACCATCACTCTAGTACACTGACCACCCACTGCCAGCTAGTCCACACACATGTGTAGCAGGGACCATCACTCTAGTACACTGACCAACCACTGCCAGCTAGTCTACACACATGTGTAGCAGGGACCATCACTCTAGTACACTGACCACCCACTGCCAGCTAGTCTACACACATGTGTAGCAGGGACCATCACTCTAGTACACTGACCAACCTATCCACCACTGCCAGCTAGTCCACACACATGTGTAGCAGGGACCATCACTCTAGTACACTGACCAACCACTGCCAGCTAGTCTACACACATGTGTAGCAGGGACCATCACTCTAGTACACTGACCAACCACTGCCAGCTAGTCTACACACATGTGTAGCAGGGACCATCACTCTAGTACACTGACCAACCACTGCCAGCTAGTCCACACACATGTGTAGCAGGGACCATCACTCTAGTACACTGACCAACCACTGCCAGCTAGTCTACACACATGTGTAGCAGGGACCATCACTCTAGTACACCACTGACCACCCACTGCCAGCTAGTCTACACACATGTGTAGCAGGGACCATCACTCTAGTACACTGACCACCCACTGCCAGCTAGTCCACACACATGTGTAGCAGGGACCATCACTCTAGTACACTGACCACCCACTGCCAGCTAGTCCACACACATGTGTAGCAGGGACCATCACTCTAGTACACTGACCAACCTATCCAACCACTGCCAGCTAGTCTACACACATGTGTAGCAGGGACCATCACTCTAGTACACTGACCAACCACTGCCAGCTAGTCTACACACATGTGTAGCAGGGACCATCACTCTAGTACACTGACCACCCGCTGCCAGCAAGTCCACACACATGTGTAGCAGGGACCATCACTCTAGTACACTGACCACCCACTGCCAGCTAGTCTACACACATGTGTAGCAGGGACCATCACTCTAGTACACTGACCACCCGCTGCCAGCAAGTCCACACACATGTGTAGCAGGGACCATCACTCTAGTACACTGACCAACCTATCCACCCACTGCCAGCTAGTCTACAGGGACCATCACTCTAGTACACTGACCAACCTATCCACCCACTGCCAGCTAGTCTACACACATGTGTAGCAGGGACCATCACTCTAGTACACTGACCAACCACTGCCAGCTAGTCTACAGGGACCATCACTCTAGTACACTAACCAACCTATCCACCCACTGCCAGCTAGTCTACACACATGTGTAGCAGGGACCATCACTCTAGTACACTGACCAACCACTGCCAGCTAGTCCACACATGTGTAGCAGGGACCATCACTCTAGTACACTGACCAACCACTGCCAGCTAGTCTACAGGGACCATCACTCTAGTACACTAACCAACCTATCCACCCACTGCCAGCTAGTCTACACACATGTGTAGCAGGGACCATCACTCTAGTACACTGACCAACCACTGCCAGCTAGTCTACAGGGACCATCACTCTAGTACACTAACCAACCTATCCACCCACTGCCAGCTAGTCTACACACATGTGTAGCAGGGACCATCACTCTAGTACACTGACCAACCACTGCCAGCTAGTCTACAGGGACCATCACTCTAGTACACTGACCAACCACTGCCAGCTAGTCTACAGGGACCATCACTCTAGTACACTGACCACCCACTGCCAGCTAGTCTACAGGGACCATCACTCTAGTACACTGACCACCCACTGCTAGCTAGTCTACACACATGTGTAGCAGGGACCATCACTCTAGTACACTGACCAACCACTGCCAGCTAGTCTACACACATGTGTAGCAGGGACCATCACTCTAGTACACTGACCACCCACTGCCAGCTAGTCTACACACATGTGTAGCAGGGACCATCACTCTAGTACACTGACCAACCTATCCACCCACTGCCAGCTAGTCTACAGGGACCATCACTCTAGTACACTGACCAACCACTGCCAGCTAGTCTACAGGGACCATCACTCTAGTACACTGACCAACCTATCCACCCACTGCCAGCTAGTCTACAGGGACCATCACTCTAGTACATTGACCACCCACTGCCAGCTAGTCTACACACATGTGTAGCAGGGACCATCACTCTAGTACACTGACCACCCACTGCCAGCTAGTCTACACACATGTGTAGCAGGGACCATCACTCTAGTACACTGACCAACCTATCCACCCACTGCCAGCTAGTCTACAGGGACCATCACTCTAGTACATTGACCACCCACTGCCAGCTAGTCTACACACATGTGTAGCAGGGACCATCACTCTAGTACACTGACCAACCACTGCCAGCTAGTCCACACACATGTGTAGCAGGGACCATCACACTAGTACACTGACCAACCACTGCCAGCTAGTCCACACACATGGTAGCAGGGACCATCACACTAGTACACTGACCACCCGCTGCCAGCTAGTTCCACACACATGTGTAGCAGGGACCATCACTACTAGTACACTGACCACCCACTGCAGCTAGTCCACACACATGTGTAGCAGGGACCTATCACTCTAGTACATTGACCACCACTGCCAGCTAGTCTACACACATGTGTAGCAGGGACCATCACTCTAGTACACTGACCACCCACTGCCAGCTAGTTCTACACACATGTGTAGCAGGGACCATCACTCTAGTACCCTGACCACCATCCAACCACTGCCAGCTAGTCCACACACATGTGTAGCAGGGACCATCACTCTAGTACACTGACCAACCCACTGCCAGCTAGTCCACAGGGGCACATCACTCTAGTACACATGACACCCACTGCCAGCTAGTCTACACACATGTGTAGCAGGGACCATCACTTCTAGTACACTGACCAACCTAACCACTTGCCAGCTAGCCACACACATGTGTAGCAGGGACCATCACTCTAGTACAACTGACCACCCACTGCCAGCTAGTCCACACACATGTGTAGCAGGGACCATCACTCTAGTACACTGACCACCCACTGCCAGCTAGTCTACACACATGTGTAGCAGGGACCATCACTCTAGTACACTGACCACCCACTGCCAGCTAGTCCACACACATGTGTAGCAGGGACCATCACTCTAGTACACTGACCAACCACTGCCAGCTAGTCTACACACATGTGTAGCAGGGACCATCACTCTAGTACACCACTGACCACCCACTGCCAGCTAGTCTACACACATGTGTAGCAGGGACCATCACTCTAGTACACTGACCACCCACTGCCAGCTAGTCCACACACATGTGTAGCAGGGACCATCACTCTAGTACACTGACCACCCACTGCCAGCTAGTCCACACACATGTGTAGCAGGGACCATCACTCTAGTACACCACTGACCACCCACTGCCAGCTAGTCTACACACATGTGTAGCAGGGACCATCACTCTAGTACACTGACCACCCACTGCCAGCTAGTCCACACACATGTGTAGCAGGGACCATCACTCTAGTACACCACTGACCACCCACTGCCAGCTAGTCTACACACATGTGTAGCAGGGACCATCACTCTAGTACACTGACCAACCTATCCACCCGCTGCCAGCTAGTCTACACACATGTGTAGCAGGGACCATCACTCTAGTACACTGACCAACCACTGCCAGCTAGTCCACACACATGTGTAGCAGGGACCATCACTCTAGTACATTGACCAACCACTGCCAACTAGTCTACAGGGACTATCACTCTAGTACACTGACCGCCCACTGCCAGCTAGTCTACACACGTGGGGTTAGCACCATAAGTCAGCACATTCACAGCAGAGTCCATCACTCTAGTACACAACATGGTTATCTAATGGTAGACTCCCTTCCTCTGGACACAGAGTCCCAGCCTGTTGAGCTACCTAAACCTGTGGAACAAGATAGAAACTGAGGAAGGGAACCACTCACTGCTCATCATGACACAGTATAAGTGAAATACTGAGCGTTTCACAAACTAAAGGGGGAGCCTGTAGCTTGACTAGTCATGTCGCACGGATACAACACAATCAGTCTCCACATAATAGTCATATTTTGTTTTTTATGTCACTTCACTTTTTGCATGTCTCGTCTCTTCTCAAGTCACTTCCCATAACATGTGCCATGTCATTTCACATTTCCCAGTCACTTTCATGCATTCCATGTCAAATCGTATTCTCCATGACATTTCAATGGTTATTTGATATGCCCCATGTCACTTCACATTTCCCACAACTACAGATGAATGCCCTCTCAGATGTACAGCTATTCTACAGGCTGTCAACAATCTCCCTTGTGCTGCATCCATGTCTGCCAATGAAAGCACAGAGCTGACAGAAACATGCCACTGGTCCGCCCATGTCTCCGCTACACTCCCCAACATCAGCTGCCACGTTCAAGGCGGAGAACAATCACTTGGACAAGAGAAGACCCTGAAGACAAAGAAGAATGAGTGCCAGCCAGCCTGACAGACATACCTGATGAAGGAATGTATGCCTTGCACCTGTGATGTCTTCTCCACAACACGCAATGTCCCAGGCATGGGCTGCCCATTGTGCGATGACTGAGCTTGTTTGGAACGTAGTTTGAAGCCTCGCTGAGGACAACCAACAAAAACACTTCATCGTCTGTTCACATACACCTTCATCATCACACACAGAGGGTTTTACTGTCATGTCTCTGGTCATGTGTGCGATTTGCAGTGACTTGTAAACAACTCTAACTTACATGAAACATGAGTTCTTCATGACACAAAACAGGTGCCATTGAAAAAGCAGAAGAGGACTGAGGCAATGATGCCTTTTCTATGTTGTGACCATTCCTACAATCTATAGACTGAATTTTGAAGGCAATAATAACCAAAAGAAGCGTATGTTAATGGCCTCTGACACTAGCTCTGATATCTAGTAGATACATGAATGCAGGTTTACAGTGTGAATGTAAGAACTAGCTCTATCTAGTAGATACAAGAATGCAGGTTTACAGTGTGAATGTAAGATCTAGCTCTATCTGTAGATACAGGTTTACAGTGTAAATGTAAGAAGTAGCTCTGATATCTAGTAGATACAAGAATGCAGGTTTACAGTGTGAATGTAAGAACTAGCTCTATCTGTAGATACAGGTTTACAGTGTGAATGTAAGAACTAGCTCTGATATCTAGTAGATACAGGTTTACAGAGTGAATGTAAGAACTAGCTCTATCTAGTAGATACAAGAATGCAGGTTTACAGTGTGAATGTAAGAACTAGCTCTATCTAGTAGATACAAGAATGCAGGTCTACAGTGTGAATGTAAGAACTAGCTCTATCTGTAGATACAGGTCTACAGTGTGAATGTAAGACGCCTATCTAGTAGATACAGGTTTACAGTGTGCAGTTACTAGCTCTATCTAGTAGATACAGGTTTATAGTGTGAATGTAAGAACTAGCTCTATCTAGTAGATACAGGTTTATAGTGTGAATGTAAGAACTAGCTCTATCTAGTAGATACAAGAATGCAGGTTTACAGTGTGAATGTAAGAACTAGCTCTATCTAGTAGATACAGGTTTACAGTGTGAATGTAAGAACTAGCTCTATCTAGTAGATACAGGTTTACAGTGTGAATGTAAGAACTAGCTCTATCTAGTAGATACAGGTGTACAGTGTAAATGTAAGAACTAGCTCTGATATCTAGTAGATACAGGTTTACAGTGTGAATGTAAGAACTAGCTCTATCTAGTAGATACAGGTTTACAGTGTGAATGTAAGAACTAGCTCTATCTAGTAGATACAGGTTTACAGTGTGAATGTAAGAACTAGCTCTATCTAGTAGATACAGGTTTACAGTGTGAATGTAAGAACTAGCTCTATCTAGTAGATACAGGTTTACAGTGTGAATGTAAGAACTAGCTCTATCTAGTAGATACAGGTTTACAGTGTGAATGTAAGAACTAGCTCTATCTAGTAGATACAAGAATGCAGGTTTACAGTGTGAATGTAAGAACTAGCTCTATCTAGTAGATACAGGTTTACAGTGTGAATGTAAGAACTAGCTCTATCTAGTAGATACAGGTTTACAGTGTGAATGTAAGAACTAGCTCTATCTAGTAGATACAGGTTTTACAGTGTGAATGTAAGAACTAGCTCTATCTAGTAGATACAGGTTTACAGTGTGAATGTAAGAACTAGCTCTATCTAGTAGATACAGGTTTACAGTGTGAATGTAGGAACTAGCTCTATTTAGTAGATACAGGTTTATAGTGTGAATGTAAGAACTAGCTCTATCTAGTAGATACAGGTTTACAGTGTGAATGTAGGAACTAGCTCTATCTAGTAGATACAGGTTTACAGTGTGAATGTAAGAACTAGCTCTATCTAGTAGATACAAGAATGCAGGTTTACAGTGTGAATGTAAGAACTAGCTCTATCTAGTAGATACAGGTTTACAGTGTGAATGTAAGAACTAGCTCTATCTAGTAGATACAGGTTTACAGTGTGAATGTAAGAACTAGCTCTATCTAGTAGATACAGGTTTACAGTGTGAATGTAGGAACTAGCTCTATTTAGTAGATACAGGTTTATAGTGTGAATGTAAGAACTAGCTCTGATATCTAGTAGATACAGGTTTACAGTGTGAATGTAGGAACTAGCTCTATCTAGTAGATACAAGAATGCAGGTTTACAGTGTGAATGTAGGAACTAGCTCTATCTAGTAGATACAAGAATGCAGGTTTACAGTGTGAATGTAGGAACTAGCTCTATCTAGTAGATACAGGTTTACAGTGTAAATGTAAGAACTAGCTCTGATATCTAGTAGATACAGGTTTACAGTGTGAATGTAAGAATAGCTCTATTAGTAGATACAGAATGCAGGTTACAGTGTGATGTAGAACTAGCTCTATCTAGTAGACAGGTTTACAGTGTGAATGTAAGAACTAGCTCTATCTAGTAGATACAAGGTTACAGTGTGAATGTAAGAACTAGCTCTTGATATCTAGTAGATACAGGTTAAGTGTGATGTAAGAACTATTATATAGTACAAACAGGTTTACAGTGTGAATGTAGAACTAGCTCTATCTAGTAGATAAACAGGTTTACAGTGTGAATGTAAGAACTAGCTCTATCTAGTACATACAGGTTTACAGTGTGAATGTAAGAACTAGCTCTATCTAGTAGATACAGGTTTACAGTGTGAATGTAAGAACTAGCTCTATCTAGTAGATACAAAAGTTTACAGTGTGAATGTAAGAACTAGCTCTATCTAGTAGATACAAGAATGCAGGTTACAGTGTGAATGTAAGAACTAGCTTATCTAGTAGATACAGGTTTACAGTGTGATGTAAGACTAGCTCTATCTAGTAGATACAGGTTTACAGTGTGAATGTAAGAACTAGCTCTATCTAGTAGATAAACAGGTTTACAGTGTGAATGTAAGAACTAGCTCTATCTAGTAGATACAGGTTACAGTGTGAATGTAGAACTAGCTCTATTTAGTAGATCAGGTTTAAGTGTGAAGTAAGAACTAGCTCTATCTAGTAGATACAGGTTTACAGTGTGAATGTAGGAACTAGCTCTATCTAGTAGATACAAGAATGCAGGTTTACAGTGTGAATGTAGGAACTAGCTCTATCTAGTAGATACAAGAATGCAGGTTTACAGTGTGAATGTAGGAACTAGCTCTATCTAGTAGATACAGGTTTACAGTGTAAATGTAAGAACTAGCTCTGATATCTAGTAGATACAGGTTTACAGTGTGAATGTAAGAACTAGCTCTATCTAGTAGATACAAGAATGCAGGTTTACAGTGTGAATGTAGGAACTAGCTCTATCTAGTAGATACAGGTTTACAGTGTGAATGTAAGAACTAGCTCTATCTAGTAGATACAAGAATGCAGATTTACAGTGTGAATGTAAGAACTAGCTCTATCTAGTAGATACAGGTTTACAGTGTGAATGTAAGAACTAGCTCTATCTAGTAGATACAGGTTTATAGTGTGAATGTAAGAACTAGCTCTATCTAGTAGATACAAGAATGCAGGTTTACAGTGTGAATGTAGGAACTAGCTCTATCTAGTAGATACAAGAATGCAGGTTTACAGTGTGAATGTAAGAACTAGCTCTATCTAGTAGATACAGGTTTACAGTGTGAATGTAAGAACTAGCTCTATCTAGTAGATACAGGTTTACAGTGTGAATGTAAGAACTAGCTCTATCTAGTAGATACAAGAATGGAGGTTTACAGTGTGAATGTAAGAACTAGCTCTGATATCTAGTAGATACAAGAATGCAGGTTTACAGTGTGAATGTAAGAACTAGCTCTATCTAGTAGATACAGGTTTACAGTGTGAATGTAAGAACTAGCTCTGATATCTAGTAGATACAAGAATGCAGATTTACAGTGTGAATGTAAGAACTAGCTCTGATATCTAGTAGATACAAGAATGCAGGTTTACAGTGTGAATGTAAGAACTAGCTCTATCTAGTAGATACAGGTTTACAGTGTGAATGTAAGAACTAGCTCTATCTAGTAGATACAAGAATGCAGGTTTACAGTGTGAATGTAAGAACTAGCTCTATCTAGTAGATACAGGTTTACAGTGTGAATGTAAGAACTAGCTCTATCTAGTAAGATACAAGAATGCAGATTTACAGTGTGAATGTAAGAACTAGCTCTATCTAGTAGATACAAGAATGCAGATTTACAGTGTGAATGTAAGAACTAGCTCTATCTAGTAGATACAAGAATGCAGGTCTACAGTGTGAATGTAAGAACTAGCTCTATCTAGTAGATACAGGTTTACAGTGTGAATGTAAGAACTAGCTCTATCTAGTAGATACAGGTCTACAGTGTGAATGTAAGAACTAGCTCTATCAAGTAGATACAAGAATGCAGGTTTACAGTGTGAATGTAAGAACTAGCTCTATCTAGTAGATACAAGAATGCAGATTTACAGTGTGAATGTAAGAACTAGCTCTATCTAGTAGATACAAGAATGCAGGTCTACAGTGTGAATGTAAGAACTAGCTCTATCTAGTAGATACAGGTTTACAGTGTGAATGCAGGAACTAGCTCTATCTAGTAGATACAGGTTTACAGTGTGAATGTAAGAACTAGCTCTATCTAGTAGATACAAGAATGCAGATTTACAGTGTGAATGTAAGAAGTAGCTCTGATATCTAGTAGATACAAGAATGCAGGTTTACAGTGTGAATGCAGGAACTAGCTCTATCTAGTAGATACAGGTTTACAGTGTGAATGTAAGAACTAGCTCTATCTAGTAGATACAGGTTTACAGTGTGAATGTAAGAACTAGCTCTATCTAGTAGATACAAGAATGCAGATTTACAGTGTGAATGTAAGAACTAGCTCTATCTAGTAGATACAAGAATGCAGATTTACAGTGTGAATGTAAGAACTAGCTCTATCTAGTAGATACAGGTTTACAGTGTGAATGTAAGAACTAGCTCTGATATCTAGTAGATACAGGTTTACAGTGTGAATGTAAGAACTAGCTCTGATATCTAGTAGATACAAGAATGCAGGTTTACAGTGTGAATGTAAGAACTAGCTCTGATATCTAGTAGATACAAGAATGCAGGTTTACAGTGTGAATGTAAGAACTAGCTCTATCTAGTAGATACAGGTTTACAGAGTGAATGTAAGAACTAGCTCTGATATCTAGTAGATACAAGAATGCAGATTTACAGTGTGAATGTAAGAACTAGCTCTATCTAGTAGATACAGGTTTACAGTGTGAATGTAAGAACTAGCTCTATCTAGTAGATACAGGTTTACAGTGTGAATGTAAGAACTAGCTCTATCTAGTAGATACAGGTTTACAGTGTGAATGTAAGAACTAGCTCTATCTAGTAGATACAGGTTTACAGTGTGAATGTAAGAACTAGCTCTATCTAGTAGATACAAGAATGCAGATTTACAGTGTGAATGTAAGAACTAGCTCTATCTAGTAGATACAAGAATGCAGGTCTACAGTGTGAATGTAAGAACTAGCTCTATCTAGTAGATACAGGTTTACAGTGTGAATGCAGGAACTAGCTCTATCTAGTAGATACAGGTTTACAGTGTGAATGTAAGAACTAGCTCTATCTAGTAGATACAGGTTTACAGTGTGAATGTAAGAACTAGCTCTGATATCTAGTAGATACAAGAATGCAGATTTACAGTGTGAATGTAAGAACTAGCTCTGATATCTAGTAGATACAAGAATGCAGGTTTACAGTGTGAATGTAAGAACTAGCTCTATCTAGTAGATACAGGTTTACAGTGTGAATGTAAGAACTAGCTCTGATATCTAGTAGATACAAGAATGCAGGTTTACAGTGTGAATGTAAGAACTAGCTCTATCTAGTAAATACAAGAATGCAGGTTTACAGTGTGAATGTAAGAACTAGCTCTATCTAGTAGACACAGGTTTACAGTGTGAATGTAAGAACTAGCTCTGATATCTAGTAGATACAAGAATGCAGATTTACAGTGTGAATGTAAGAACTAGCTCTATCTATAGATACAGGTTTACAGTGTGAATGTAAGAACTAGCTCTGATATCTAGTAGATACAAGAATGCAGATTTACAGTGTGAATGTAAGAACTAGCTCTATCTAGTAGATACAAGAATGCAGGTTTACAGTGTGAATGTAAGAACTAGCTCTGATATCTAGTAGATACAAGAATGCAGATTTACAGTGTGAATGTAAGAACTAGCTCTATCTAGTAGACACAGGTTTACAGTGTGAATGTAAGAACTAGCTCTGATATCTAGTAGATACAAGAATGCAGATTTACAGTGTGAATGTAAGAACTAGTTCTATCTGTAGATACAGGTTTACAGTGTGAATGTAAGAACTAGCTCTATCTATAGATACAGGTTTACAGTGTGAATGTAAGAACTATCTCTATCTGTGGAAGATACAAGAATGCAGGTTTAGAGCTAGGACTTACAGCCTGAAGCTGGTTGTGAACATGCAGCACAATCAAGTTGATGGCCACGTCGTTCTCCCCTCCCCTGGGCACAATAATGTCGGCACACCGCATGGACGGCTCGATGTAATGCTCAAAAGAAGGTTTCACAAACTTCATGTACTGTTTGAGCACTCCCTGCAGCTCTCTCCCCCTCTCTGCAATGTCTCTCCTGAGTCTCCGCGCCAGACGCACATCTGAATCCGTATCCACAAACACCTTCATATCCATCAACTGCAAGAGAACAACCAACAATGAATGAGATCATTACAGCATTTTACATATCCAACAACTATAAGAGAACAACCAACAATGAATGAGATCATTACAACATTTTACATATCCAACAACTATCAGAGAAATTTTTCTTCTTTCTTTTTTGTTTGCTTGCTTAAACTCAAGCGTAGTCCTTACACACTATATAAAGTAGTAAGGGACTGAATTTTGCGTGTGGATTTGCTTTCCCTTTTACCGGTGCCCCTCGCCTTCAGGCAAACCCAGTCCGACTTCAGAGGTACTTGTAAAGGACGGAAGCATCTCACCTCCCTTTAAGAGAGTTGAGCAGCGGCTAGGTTGCAGCTGAAAGGAGCCTTGAGGTGTTCGGCCTTATCCCTCAGTTGAGAGCCGTAGGATGCGTATCTGAACCAGCCATGTATCAGGCTTAATATCTCACCTCCAGTTTGCAGTGACTGAGTATTGGCCCGGCTCTCATGGCTTAGAACCGTTCAGTCATATCCCTTAGCAGAAAGCCATTATTTTGACTGCTATCCTCAGTCTACCTGCAGAGTAGCAGGTTGTGTCTCTCTTGGTCTGGTCCCTATCCCAGGACCTATCCGACATGTAGTTGTGCTTCCGTTGGCAGAGCTCTTGGACATCTGTCCTCTACTGCTATGAGTGCCCATCAATATGTATCTCTCATGCCAATGACATGACTCACAAACAGCTGCAGATGTCATACCACAACTAGATGTCCAACAAATATCATACATCTACTTCTAGAAACAAACAAACCAACATATCTACTAACCGACACCAGTTCTGCATTTGCAAATGCCATGATACCCTCAAAGATCACCACGTTTGCCCCGTAGACAGTTTTCTGAAAATAGCACAGAAAGATTGGTTGTATTTCTCATCATCAACTACAAGTATACATAAAGACAGGTTTCTCACTAGACGGGTATGGTCAGTCTGTGTACACGGATGGGTGTACAAGTATACATACAGAGTGGCTTCTCATTGGACGGGTATGGTCAGTCTGTGTACACGGATGGGCATACAAGTATACATAAAAACAAGAAAAGACCAAGGCTGCTTCTACTTGCTGAAGGAGTCACAGACAAGACCAAGGCTGCTTCTACTTGCTGAATGAGTCACAGACAAGACAAGACCAGGCAAGGCTGCATCTAGAGGGTCATGATGATGGCCACATCACCAGGCAGGGATCTTAAAACTACAGGTACTGACATATCATCTCAGAAAACTGACCAACAAGTCAAATGCATCATCATAATGTTCCATGCTGAGTGGCACAGGTACTGCGTTGTTTCAACAAGCGCATGTCCTCTTCCACAACTGACTTTCTTCCATGCCATTCTGCCACATATCCAATATGTTCTCCCTCTACCAACCACTGTCTGTGACACCCTCAATATGACTGGTTGTCACAAGCTTCTCCAGGCCCTACTGTACCATAACATAACCACACATGATGATCACCTTGCCCTGATGTGGGTAATCACATGTGTTTGTGAATGGCCTCTTGCAGCACTCGTAGACTGGTCTTACTTTGCTGTCCATGGCAGTCGGACATTTTCTACACAGAAACCACATCCCTGCCTCCAATATCTGTCTACTCATGTTACACGCACACAGAAACCATATCCCTGCCTCCAATATCTGTCTACTCATGTTAAAGGCACACAGACACCACATCCCTGCCTCCAATATCTGTCTACTCATGTTACAGGCACACAGAAACCACACCCCTGCCTCCAATATCTGTCTACTCATGTTACAGGCACACAGAAACCATATCCCTGCCTCCAATATCTGTCTACTCATGTTACAGGCATACAGAAACCACATCCCTACCTCCAATATCTGTCTACTCATGTTACAGGCACACAGAAACCACATCCCTGCCTCCAATATCTGTCTACTCATGTTACAGGCACACAGACACCACATCCCTGCCTCCAATATCTGTCTACTCATGTTACACGCACACAGACACCACATCCCTGCCTCCAATATCTGTCTACTCATGTTACAGGCACACAGAAACCACATCCCTATCTCCAATATCTGTCTACTCATGTTACAGGCACACAGAAACCACATCCCTGCCTCCAATATCTGTCTACTCATGTTACAGGCACACAGACACCACATCCCTGCCTCCAATATCTGTCTACTCATGTTACAGGCACACAGAAACCACATCCCTGCCTCCAATATATGTCTACTCATGTTACAGGCACACAGAAACCACATCCCTGCCTCCAATATCTTTCTACTCATGTTACAGGCACACAGAAACCACATCCCTCCCTCCAATATCTGTCTACTCATGTTACAGGCACACAGAAACCACATCCCTACCTCCAATATCTGTCTACTCATGTTACAGGCACACAGAAACCACATCCCTATCTCCAATATCTGTCTACTCATGTTACAGGCACACAGAAACCACATCCCTATCTCCAATATCTGTCTACTCATGTTACAGGCACACAGAAACCACATCCCTATCTCCAATATCTGTCTACTCATGTTACAGGCACACAGAAACCACATCCCTGCCTCCAATATCTGTCTACTCATGTTACAGGCACACAGTGCTATGGGTAACATCCTGAACCTAGTTTTCTGACTCCATGGAGTGACACGGGATGTTCTCCATCTGGTGGCATGCTGCCCTTTGCTGGGATTTTTCTGCATGCTATCTCTGTGTTACTTGTTCCATGTGTTGTGACCACTGATACCAGATCATTGAATCTGTCCACTTGTTTCGCTGTTATGCTGCCATAGAACACTCTGGCTGCCTTTTTTATTTTGTTAACATCAACAATCTCCAACTCCAGTGGCAATACTGACCCTGACCACCAACAACATATTACAACAACACTGATGATACACTTGGAGGCTAGAGTCAATGGGCACAAGGACAGTGACCAACTGACCACCAACAATATACGACAACAACACTGATGATACACTTGGAGGCTAGAGTCAATGGGCACAAGGACAGTGACCAACTGACCACCAACAATATATGATAACAACACTGATGATACACTTGGAGGCTAGAGTCAATGGGCACAAGGACAGTGACCAACTGACCACCAACAATATATGACAACAACACTGATGATACACTTGGAGGCTAGAGTCAATGGGCACAAGGACAGTGACCAACTGACCACCAACAATATATGATAACAACACTGATGATACACTTGGAGGCTAGAGTCAATGGGCACAAGGACAGTGACCAACTGACCACCAACAATATATGACAACAACACTGATGATACACTTGGAGGCTGGAGTGAACAGGCACAAGGACAGTGACCAACTGACCACCAACAATATATGACAACAACACTGATGATACACTTGGAGGCTACAGTCAACGAGCACAAGGACAGTGACCAACTGACCACCAACAATATATGACAACAACACTGATGATACACTTGGAGGCTGGAGTCAACAGGCACAAGGACAGTGACCAACTGACCACAAACAATATATGACAAGAACACTGATGATACACTTGGAGGCTGGAGTCAACAGGCACAAGAACAGTGACCAACTGACCACCAACAATATATGACAACAACACTGATGATACACTTGGAGGCTAGTGTCAATGGGCACAAGGACAGTGACCAACTGACCACCAACAATATATGACAACAACACTGATGATACACTTGGAGGCTAGAGTCAATGGGCACAAGGACAGTGACCAACTAACCACCAACAATATATGACAACAACACTGTTGATACACTTGGAGGCTAGAGTCAATGGGCACAGGGACAGTGACCAACTGACCACCAGCAATATATGACAACAACACTGATGATACACTTGGAGGCTAGAGTCAATGGGCACAAGGACAGTGACCAACTGACCACCAACAAAAAATGACAACAACACTGAAGATACACTTGGAGGCTGGAGTCAACAGGCACAAGTTCAGTGACCAACTGACCACCAACAATATATGACAACAACACTGATGATACACTTGGAGGCTAGAGTCAACGGGCACAAGGACAGTGACCAAATGACCACCAACAATATATGACAACAACACTGATGATACACTTGGAGGCTAGAGTCAATGGGCACAAGGACAGTGACCAACTGACCACCAACAATATATGACAACAACACTGATGATACAATTGGAGGCTAGAGTCAACGGGCACAAGGACAGTGACCAACTGACCACCAACAATATACGACAACAACACTGATGATACACTTGGAGGCTGGAATCAATGGGCACAAGAACAGTGACCACCTGACCACCAATAATATATGACAACAACACTGATGATACACTTGGAGGCTAGAGTCAATGGGCACAAGGACAGTGACCAAATGACCACCAACAATATATGACAACAACACTGATGATACACTTGGAGGCTAGAGTCAATGGGCACAAGGACAGTGACCAACTGACCACCCACAATATATGACAACACTGATGATACACTTGGAGGCTACAGTCAACGGGCACAAGGACAGTGACCAACTGACCACCAACAATATATGACAACAACACTGATGATACATTTGGAGGCTAGAGTCAACAGGCACAAGAACAGTGACCAACTGACCACCAACAATATATGACAACAACACTGATGATACACTTGGAGGCTAGAGTCAACAGGCACAAGAACAGTGACCAACTGACCACCAACAATATATGACAACAACACTGATTTTTTTCTTCTTTCGTTCGCTTGAAATATGTCTATATCTGCAATGTCGTCTCTTGCATGAATTGAACTGTTTTTTTCAGTTCACACAGTGGTCCATAGAGTTTATCTTCCACTGTCGTCTCTCTAGGCCAGAAGGTTTGCCTAGATATGTTATATTTTGGGCAGTCTTGGAGTATGTGCTCTGCTGTCTTGGAGTATGTGCTCTGCTGTCTGCGACGCCAATCCACATGTGCACATGGCTGTTTCACCAATCTTGAATTTTGTATACATGTGGTTGCGTAATCTATTGTGTCCTGTTCTGAGGCGCAGAATAATGACTTGTTCTGGTCTGTCCATAATGTGGTAGTCATCTTGAGCAGGTTTTGGTGGCTTTCTGACTGATTTGATCATTCTTTTCTTTTGGTGGTATGTAACAGGCACATCAGGCTGTTCCTCTTTGGCTCCTTCCTTAGCCAATTGATCAGCTCTGTCGTTTCCGGGTACTCCACAGTGGGATGGTATCCACTGTATGGTGACTTTATGCTGACTGCTAAGTTCAGAAAGTAGTGACCTTAGTACTGGCAATTTCCCAGAGAGGAGCGCCTCGAGTACTGATTTTGCATCTGTTAGTAGCACCACAGGTTGAGTACCATTGCTGTTATTTAGTAATTTCTCTGTTGCTATCTTGATTGCCTCAATTTCGGCATCATAGTTATGGCAGTACTTTCCTGTCGGTACTCTGGCTGTGTCCCTAGTATTATTTGGGTATTCTATGTACACTCCCGCTCCTCCATTTCGAACAGCATTTTGTGCTGACCCATCTGTGTAGACTCGGATCCAGAGGTCCTGTGGGTATTCTTCATCAAGGAAGCTGAGAGTGGCTGTTCTGCGCTGCACACTGTTCTGTTCTTCCTTGTCAAATATTCCTCTCACTTTTGTCTGGATTTGTAACGATAGTCTATGCTCATCTTTCCATGGAGTTTGCTCTGGAATAGTTGTTAGGGGGATACCAACTGTGGGCAGATCAGTGGTTTCTCTGCAGAGTCGTTTGGCCTGGTGGATAAAACTACTTCTTTTCAACCGCCCCATAGCTAGGTTTTCAAATCTGTTCTTCATAGGGTGGCCTGGCAAGCTGAGGAACTTTTCTGCTTGTATTAGCGTTTTCGTATCTCTGCGCTCACTCAGTGCCTGTGTCCTCCCCATCTTCTCCATTTCCACTATAGGGGTTGATCTCATCCCTCCTGTGGTGACTCTAAGTGCTTGATTTTGCACCTTGTCCAGCTCTTGTAGTGTGGTATTTGATGCTGAACACCACGCAGTTGACCCATATTCCAGGTGTGGTCGTATGCTCTGTTGGTAAACTTTGCTAAGTATTTTCGTACTGGCTCCCCATGTGGTTCCACTTAGCTTTCTCAGGATGGCTATTTTCCTTCTGGCTTTTGCTACTGCTTTGTTGATGTGCTTTCTCCATGTCAGCTTGCCATCAAATGTTACTCCAAGGTATGTTGGTTCTTTATCTTCTCTTAGGGGTGTTCCATTTATCTGGATGATCCCTGCCTTTTGTTTTGGAGAGAGGGTAAATAGGGTTGTGCTGCACTTGTCAGTGTTTATGCTGACACACCATCTATTTGCCCATGCAGCAAATGTATCTACAGCTCTTTGTAGCAATCTGGTGGCCACTGATGCATATTCATTTGTGCTCCATAGAACCAGGTCATCGGCGTACATTGCCGCTTTAATTCCATGCGGTAGGTGAGCAACAAGATCATTGATGAAGATTAGAAAAAGTGTGGGGGACAAGACTCCGCCCTGGGGGACACCGTGACGCAGTAGTACTTTCTTGCTCTTGAGTCCGTCTATCTGTACTCGGGCTCTTCTGTTGTGCAAGTATGCTTTCACCCATTTGTACATTCTTCCATTGAACAACAACACTGATGATACTCTTGGAGGCTAGAGTCAATGGGCACAAGGACAGTGACCAACTGACCACCAACAATATATGACAACAACACTGATGATACACTTGGAGGCTAGAATCCACGGGCACAACAATATATGACAACAACACTGATGATACACTTGGAGGTTAGAGTCAACAGGCACACGGACAGTGATCAACTGACCATGGTCTTCTCCCGGGCGTGAGTGGCAAAGTTGTAGATGGGAACATTGACACTCTTGCCTTCCTTGAGGCGTCTGATTGTTGACACCACCAGGTCAAAGTCAAAGGCATCCGGGTGGTCAAAGTTGTACTCATTCATGTTTGCCTTCTCGTGTTGCTCATGGGTCAGCACCTGGCACATACACATGGCAGCATCACACTCAGTCAAGATTACAACAATGTCAGTGACAATCACAATCAGTCAGGATTACATCAATGTCAGTGACAATCACAGTCAGTCATTCAGGATTATATCAATGTTAGCAACAATCAGTCAGGATTACATCAATGTAGTAAAATTAGGACATATGTTTCACATGTGACATTAGCTTCACTGTCACAAACATGTGACATTAGATTCACTGTCACAAATATGACATTAGCTTCCCTGTAACAAACATCTGACATTAGCTTCACTTTCACAAACATCTGACATTAGCTTCACTTTCACAAACATTTGACATATTACAAACATGTGATATTATCTTCACTTTCACAAACAAGACATTAGCTTCACTTTCACAAACATGTGACATTAGTTTCACTTTCACAAATATGTGACATTAGCTTCACTTTCACAAACATGTGACATTAGCTTCACTTTCACAAACAAGACATTAGCTTCACTTTCACAAACATGTGACATATCACAAACATGTGATATTATCTTCACTTTCACAAACAAGACATTAGTTTCACTGTCACAAACATGTGACATTGGCTTCACAGTCACAAACATAACATTAGCTTCACTGTCACAAACATGTGACAGCTTCACTTTCACAAACATATGACATTAGCTTCACTTTCACAAACATGTGACATTAGCTTCACTTTCACAAACATGTGACATTAGCTTCACTTTCACAAACAAGACATTAGCTTCACTTTCACAAACATGTGACATTAGCTTCACTTTCACAAACAAGACATTAGCTTCACTTTCACAAACATGTGACATAAGCTTCACTTTCACAAACATGTGATATTAGCTTCACTTTCACAAACATGTGACATTAGCTTCACTCTCACAAACATGTGACATATTACAAACATGTGATATTATTTTCACTTTCACAAACAAGACATTAGCTTCACTGTCACAAACATGTGACATTAGCTTCATTGTCACAAACATGACATTAGCTTCACTGTCACAAACATGTGACATTAGCTTCACTTTCACAAACTGTCATTTACTGCCAATATAGTACCTTGCGGTGTATGGTGGGGGGAGGGGGTCTCTGAGCCCCGACAGAAAAAAATCCCACACCTTACCGAGGGATCGAACCCGGGTCTCCCGAAGGAGAGTTCAGCATTCTAGCCACTCGGCCAGCAGCTCCTCCACAAACATGTGATATTATCTTCACCACAAACATGTGATATCTTCATTTTCACAAACATTAGCTTCACTGTCACAAACATGTGATATAAACTCTATACTCACTTATATTTCACAAAGGATGCGAATACTTACTTTACAAATCAAATATTGCAAACAAAGGATGTGAATACTGACTTTATAAATCAAATATTTAAAACAAAGGATGTGAATACTCACTTTATAAATCGAACATTATAAACAAAAGAAGCAAATACTCACTTTATAAATGAAACATTATAAACAAAAGAAGCAAATACTCACTTTATAAATCAAACATTATAAACAAACAAAGCAAATACTCAATTTATAAATCAAACATTATAAACAAAAGAAGCAAATACTCAATTTATAAATCAAACATTATAAACAAAAGAAGCAAATACTCACTTTATAAATCAAACATAAACAAAAGAAGCAAATACTCACTTTATAAAATGAATCCATGCTGACCAAACTGACCCAGGGAACATCGAGAGCCTCTGTGATCTTCCTGGCAACTGTGGTTTTGCCTGATGCACTACCCCCACACAAGCCTTGAATATGTCAACAAAGGTCACCACATGATTTCTCTCCCAGACTGATGTCATGAACATTCTCTACTATTGCACGTGGGAACCGGGGTGGGTGAACATGTGGGATCTGGGATTGGTAAACATGTGGGAACTGGGGTGGGTGAAGAGGTGGAAACCAGGCTGGTGAACATGTGGGTACTGGGGTGGGTGAAGAGGTGGAAACCAGGGTGGTGAACATGTGGGAACTGGGGTGGGTGAAGAGGTGGAAACCAGGGTGGTGAACATGTGGGTACTGGGGTGGGTGAAGAGGTGGAAACCAGGCTGGTGAACATGTGAGAACTGGGGTGGGTGAAGAGGTGGAAACCAGGGTGGTGAACATGTGGAAACTGGGGTTGGTGAACATGTGGGAACTGGGATTGGTAAACATGTGGGAACTGGGGTGGGTGAAGAGGTGGGACACAGGGTAGTGAACATGTGGGTACTGGGGTGGGTGAAGAGGTGGAAACCAGGGTGGTGAACATGTGGAAACCAGGGTGGTGAACATGTGGAAACTGGGGTTGGTGAACATGTGGGAACTGGGGTGGGTGAAGAGGTGGAAACCAGGGTGGTGAACATGTGGAAACTGGGGTTGGTGAAGAGGTGGAAACCAGGCTGGTGAACATGTGGGAACTGGGGTGGGTGAAGAGGTGGAAACCAGGGTGGTGAACATATGGAAACTGGGGTTGGTGAACATGTGGGAACTGGGATTGGTAAACATGTGGGAACTGGGGTGGGTGAAGAGGTGGAAACCAGGGTGGTGAACATGTGGGTACTGGGGTGGGTGAACAGTGGGTACTGGGATGGGTGAACATGTGGGTACTGGGGTGGGTGAACATGTGGGTACTGGGGTGGGTGAACATGTGGGAACTGGGGTGGGTGAACATGTGGGTACTGGGGTGGGTGAAGAGGTGGAAACCAGGGTGGTGAACATGTGGGAACTGGGGTGGGTGAACATGTGGGAACTGGGGTGGGTGAAGAGGTGGGACACAGGGTGGTGAACATGTGGGAACTGGGGTGGGTGAAAAGGTGAAACCAGGGTGGTGAACATGTGGGAACTGGGGTGGGTGAACATGTGGGTACTGGGATTGGTGAACATGTGGGAAATGGGGTGGGTGAACATGTGGTAACTGGGGTGGGTGAACATGTGGGTACTGGGATTGGTGAACATGTGGGAACTGGGGTGGGTGAACATGTGGGAACTGGGGTGGGTGAACATGTGGGAACTGGGGTGGGTGAAGAGGTGGAAACCAGGCTGGTGAACATGTGGGAACTGGGGTGGGTGAACATGTGGGAACTAGGGTGGGTGAACATGTGGGTACTGGGATTGGTGAACATGTGGGAACTGGGGTGGGTGAACATGTGGGAACTATGGTGGGTGAAGAGGTGGAAACCAGGGTGGTGAACATGTGGGAACTGGGATTGGTGAACATGTGGGTACTGGTATTGGTGAACATATGGGTACTGGGATTGGTGAACATGTGGGAACTGGGGTGGGTGAACATGTGGAAACCAGGCTGGTGAACATGTGGGTACTGGGATTGGTGAACATGTGGGTACTGGGATTGGTGAACATGTGGGAACTGGGGTGGGTGAACATGTGGAAACCAGGCTGGTGAACATGTGGGAACTGGGGTGGGTGAACATGTGGGAACTGGGGTGGGTGAACATGTTGGTAACTGGGGTGGGTGAACATGTGGGTACTGGGGTGGGTGAACATGTGGGTACTGGGGTGGGTGAAGAGGTGGAAACCAGGCTGGTGAACATATGGGAACTGGGGTGGGTGAACATGTGGGAACTGGGGTGGGTGAACATGTGGGAACTGGGGTGGGTTAAGAGGTGGGACACAGGGTGGTGAACATGTGGGTACTGGGGTGGGTGAAGAGGTGGGACACAGGGTGGTGAACATGTGGGTACTGGGGTGGGTGAAGAGGTGGGACACAGGGTGGTGAACATGTGGGTACTGGGGTGGGTGAAGAAATGGGAACTGTGGTGGGTGAAGAGGTGGGACACAGGGTGGTGAACATGTGGGTACTGGGGTGGGTGAAGAGGAGGGACACAAGGTGGTGAACATGTGGGTACTGGGGTGGGTGAAGAGGTGGGACACAGGGTGGTGAACATGTGGGTACTGGGGTGGGTGAAGAGGTGGAAACCAGGGTGGTGAACATGTGGGTACTGGGTGGGTGAAGAGGTGGAAACCAGGCTGGTAAACATGTGGGAACTGGGTGGGTGAAGAGGTGGAAATCAGGCTGGTGAACATGTGGGAACTGGGTGGGTGAAGAGGTGGGACACAGGGTGGTGAACATGTGGGTACTGGGGTGGGACACAGGGTGGTGAACATGTGGGTACTGAGGTTGGTGAAGAAATGGGAACTGAGGTGGGTGAACATGTGGGAACCAGGGTGGTGAACATGTGGGAACTGGGGTTGTGAACATGTTGGAACTGGGATTGTGAACATGTGGGAACAGGGGTTGTGAACATGTGGGAACTGGGGTTGTGAACATATGCATGTGTCACCACTGTCACACAGGAATAAATCATGTCAGTCTGTACCACAACTGTCACATATAAATAAATCATGTCAGTCTGCCTGTATCACCACTGTCACACAGAAATAAATCATGTCAGTCTGCTTGTATCACCACTGTAACATAGAAATAAATAATTTCAGTGTGCTTGTATTACCACTGTAACACATAAATAAATCGTGTCAAACTGCCAGTACCACCACTGTCACATAGAAATAAATCATGTCAGTGTGCCAGTACCACCACTGTCACATAGAAATAAATCATGTCAGTGTGCCAGTACCACCACTGTCACAAAGAAATACATCATGTCAGCCTGCCTGTATCACCACTGTCATTTACTGCCAATATAGTACCTTGCGGCGTATGGCAGGGAAGTCTTGAGCCTGAGGAATTAAGGCCGCCTGGCTAGTGCAGTCGCTGCGAACTGTGCAGGTTTTAGTTTCCTTTTTACCCCTGATAGAAAGAAAAACCTCCACCCTTACTGAGGATTCAAACCCGGGTCTCCCAAAGGAGAATCTGACATTCTAACCACTCGGCCAGCCGCTCGAATAAATCATGTCAGTCTGCTTGTATCACCAAGGTCACACAGAAATAAATCATGTCAGTTGTCAACCTGCTTGTAGCACCACTGTCACATAGAAGTAAATCATGTCAGTCTGCTTGTAGCACCACTGTCACACAGAAATAAATCATGTCAGTTGTCAACCTGCTTGTAGCACCCCTGTCACACAGAAATAAATCATGTCAGTTGTCAGTCTGCTTGTAGCACCACTGTCACACAGAGCTCAATGTCATGACTGTGTGCATCAGTATCGTGCTATGTTCCTCAGTGTCATGACTGTGTGCATCAGTATCGTGCTATGTTCCTCAGTGTCATGACTGTGTGCATCAGTATCATGCTATGTTCCTCAGTGTCCTGACTGTGTGCATCAGTATCGTGCTATGTTCCTCAGTGTCATGACTGTGTGCATCAGTATCGTGCTATGTTCCTCAGTGTCCTGACTGTGTGCATCAGTATCGTGCTATGTTCCTCAGTGTCCTGACTGTGTGCATCAGTATCGTGCTATGTTCCTCAGTGTCATGACTGTGTGCATCAGTATCGTGCTATGTTCCTCAGTGTCATGACTGTGTGCATCAGTATCGTGCTATGTTCCTCAGTGTCATGACTGTGTGCATCAGTATCATGCTATGTTCCTCAGTGTCCTGACTGTGTGCATCAGTATCGTGCTATGTTCCTCAGTGTCCTGACTGTGTGCATCAGTATCGTGCTATGTTCCTCAGTGTCCTGACTGTGTGCATCAGTATCGTGCTATGTTCCTCAGTGTCCTGACTGTGTGCATCAGTATCGTGCTATGTTCCTCAGTGTCATGACTGTGTGCATCAGTATCGTGCTATGTTCCTCAGTGTCATGACTGTGTGCATCAGTATCGTGCTATGTTCCTCAGTGTCATGACTGTGTGCATCAGTATCGTGCTATGTTCCTCAGTGTCATGACTGTGTGCATCAGTATCGTGCTATGTTCCTCAGTGTCCTGACTGTGTGCACAGTATCGTGCATATAGTTCATCGAGTGTCATGACTAGTGTGCATCAGTATCGTGCTATGTTCCTCAGTGTCCTGACTGTGTGCATCAGTATCGTGCTATGTTCCTCAGTGTCCTGACTGTGTGCATCAGTATCGTGCTATGTTCCTCAGTGTCATGACTGTGTGCATCAGTATCGTGCTATGTTCCTCAGTGTCATGACTGTGTGCATCAGTATCGTGCTATGTTCCTCAGTGTCATGACTGTGTGCATCAGTATCGTGCTATGTTCCTCAGTTGTCATGACTGTGTGCATCAGTATCGTGCTAATGTTCCTCAGTGTCCTGACTGTGTGCATCAGTATCGTGCTATGTTCCTCAGTGTCATGACTGTGTGCATCAGTATCGTGCTATGTTCCTCAGTGTCATGACTGTGTGCATCAGTATCGTGCTATGTTCCTCAGTGTCATGACTGTGTGCATCAGTATCGTGCTATGTTCCTCAGTGTCATGACTGTGTGCATCAGTATCGTGCTATGTTCCTCAGTGTCATGACTGTGTGCATCAGTATCGTGCTATGTTCCTCAGTGTCATGACTGTGTGCATCAGTATCGTGCTATGTTCCTCAGTGTCATGACTGTGTGCATCAGTATCGTGCTATGTTCCTCAGTGTCATGACTGTGCATCAGTATCGTGCTATGTTCCTCAGTGTCATGACTGTGCATCAGTATCGTGCTATGTTCCTCAGTGTCATGACTGTGTGCATCAGTATCGTGCTATGTTCCTCAGTGTCATGACTGTGTGCATCAGTATCGTGCTATGTTCCTCAGTGTCATGACTGTGTGCATCAGTATCGTGCTATGTTCCTCAGTGTCATGACTGTGTGCATCAGTATCGTGCTATGTTCCTCAGTGTCATGACTGTGTGCATCAGTATCGTGCTATGTTCCTCAGTGTCATGACTGTGTGCATCAGTATCATGCTATGTTCCTCAGTGTCATGACTGTGTGCATCAGTATCGTGCTGTTCCTCAGTGTCATGACTGTGTGCATCAGTATCGTGCTATGTTCCTCAGTGTCATGACTGTGTGCATCAGTATGGTGCTATGTTCCCTGTGGTTCCTATGTCTACAATTGTAGTTCTACATCAACGCCTATTCTTGGCTGTCTCTCTGACTCTGTGCACCCCGTCTATCATCATCTGCCATGTTGGTGGCACAGGTGATCAAGTTTCTTCAACAGCATCTGTTTTCTGTGTCACCAACACACTTGAATGTGCCACTTTGGCATCTCCTCCAGCATGTTCTCCTGTTTCCAGGAGCCTGACTACAGCCAGTTGTCACAATGTTCTCCAGAATGATGGACTGTGTCATCATCATCTTCCACTTCTGCCGTCAAGCGTCGTGGGGATGAATAATTTGCGCTCAAGCACCTGATGGGCGACACTGGATAGTGTCATTCCGTGTGATTGTACAATGTCTTTGATGTCGTTAATCCGTTTTCTTCTTGGACGTCCTCTTGGTCTCGTCGCAGATGATCTTTGATGTAGGGCCAGTGATGGTAGTCGACGGGGGTGCATTCTAATGACATGGCCAAACCACTTGATCTTCTGTCTTTCAATAAATGTGGCACAAGTGTTGATCCCCCTGTCTGACTGATAACAACATTTCTTACTCAGTCTCGGATTGTTAAGTTGGCAGCTCTCCTCAGGCATCTCATCTCGCAGGTGTTGATTTTGCGAAAGTGTGATTTGGATAAAGTCCAAGTTTGAGATTGGTAGTATAGGGTTGGTGTGAATATGCTGCTTATTATCTGTCATTTTGTGGACATGGGTATATTTGGATGTTTCAGTAAGGGTGAAAGTTGATATGTAAGTGCACTAGCTTTTTGATGGACTGTGTAAACATGACAAATCATCAACGGAGACATGCATGTTATGTAGTTAGTCAATGTGAACACAGCTGTGCACATATATCTTCATGGCAGCTCGGCATTTGCCACTAATGTCATCATGTGCATTTACAACTGACAGACCACATTACACACGTGAACTAGTTACCTATAACAAATGCATTTTTCAGCTGTCCTTCTTGATTGTACCACGGGGGCCTGCCTGCGGTGTACAGTGTCCTCCTGCCGTGGGTGTGGAGCACTCTAGTTTCCTCAGGTTTGGCTGACCCAGGTGGTGCTCTGTGTCTCTTTTTGAGGGGTCCACCTTTAGATGGACTCTTTGGAGTTTTGGGTTGAGGGCTGATAGAGCCAAAGTCTGTCTGAACCATGAGAGGGCTCATGAAGTCTGCATCCTGCACATCTCCATCTTCTCCACTGCCACTGTCAGATGACAACAACATATGTCAATGACAGAATTCTTGTGTCATGTGTGTCTATACAGTTGTCAAACCATATCCGTACAACATTTACAATCCTTCCAGATGGTTTGGTTTGGTTTGTAGAGGACTACTTTGTCAAAGGGCTCAAATAGTATTTTCCTCTTTCTTCATATTAAATGATAAACTGACACACAAACATTAATATCTCGGCAAACAATTGACTAGTCACTACGATTCGGACTTGCCAAATTTAACCAGAATAATTTTTGCGGTGACATTCGGCTATATGTTTTTGTGTCTCCGATCTGAGCAGGTTACGCATACTCATGATGTTAAATTCCCCTATTATTTTAAGATCGTGTTAAAAACGGGAATGATTAACTTATATAGTTTTTCCCTCCCCCTTTACTTTCTGTACATCTCGGAAGTTTCTGAAATCCATTTCCTACAAAAAGATACAGAGTGTCTTTTAAAATGTAAGTAGACCTGCAAATCATGTCTTGGGTTGTTCTAGTATGTATTATTAGACTTATCATCCATTTTTACGAATATTGTATAATTTTTGACTATTAACCCTTTACAAGGCAGAATGTCCATTTCCGTCCGATCTCTTTAACGAGCAAATCAGCCGATTCCGTCCGATACTATTATGCATTGTAAAAACGCGATTTCTTGGCCTTACGATACTTCCGACGGCTACTTTCGCTTTCGCCGATAGCTTGACAACGTGGCCGCCATTTGTAAAAGCCTACTATGAATTTGAACGGACTTTTACGGACTTTTTTGTGATAGTTTTCGGGATTTTTACGCTTAGTTTTTCAAAACGGATTTCGGCGATTCATCAAGTGATAGCCGAGATTTCGCTAGGTTCAATTTAAGTGACATTAAAGGACACTTTGCATTAGCAGTCTGAGTCGGACTTTAAAGAAAGTGATTATGATTCTGAAAATGTGTTTGTAAATTGCCGTATAGATGACGGAAAATCACAAACAACATGCCGTATTTCGTAAATATTTGTGTTCATATATGGATTACCGACAACAATCATGTGAGTAACATATTCTGCATGCTTTTTCCTTCATTGTGTTGTTTATTTAACTAAAATCGGTTGACTAACACCTTATTTGTGATGTTTTTACTAACGCGACCCGAAATTTTACCGAACCTGAAAAAATCTTCCCCGTTCAGGGCTACAAAACGGACAAGCGTCTGCCCTGTAAAGGGTTAATTGTGGTTGAAAAACAGGCGAAAATGTTACGATCATAAAACCCAAAACGGTGGCTTAAATATATAAATATCTTTGTAGAACAAACATTGTGTTCTAGCTAGCGTAAGTTGTAAGCAGTCCGTCTG
The DNA here is from genome assembly GCA_014155875.1 of Cepaea nemoralis. Taxonomy (NCBI): domain Eukaryota; kingdom Metazoa; phylum Mollusca; class Gastropoda; order Stylommatophora; family Helicidae; genus Cepaea; species Cepaea nemoralis. Next base: position 44,838 of record JACEFZ010007075.1, read on the forward strand.
TCACGCAGGAGATTGGGGTTCTGTTCCCGGCTGGGCATGTTATTTTTTTTTTTTTTCCACAAAATTATTAGGTGATATAATAGAAACTATTAAACATTACAAAGTAAAATATTATATAGAACTAAGAAACTGGAAGTTTGTGAATAAAGTGTGCTCTATGGATCTATGCAAGCTGCCGACTGCCAGGGAGCGCATCCCACAGAGGCAGCCGAATGATCGCGTCGTATCGGAATCGATGGATCCAAAAGATGTCTTTGTTTAATGTAAATTTAATTGCCATATAAAATATTGCCCCTGAATCAGCATAGTTTCATCGCTAAACTTGCTTGAATTGTGGTTGAAAAACAGATTTTCTGCGAAGATGTGACTTTGTGAATTGGAAACCCACGGGTTATGGCGGCCGCCGCATATCGATTGCGCTACACTTTTCAACACACAAAACGTGCGATTTGACCTACTAAAGTTAAAGAGAACACAAGTTTAAAGATTATTAATAATTTATTTGTATACTTGTGCTATTTTGTAATCATTTCACATGACGGAACATATTTTTGAAGTCAGTTTTCATATGACCGTTTAAGACCATCTCGCATGCATACCCGCTTGTGGAGGTAATCGAACACATTGGAGAGCTACACTTACGGGTGAATAGCATGAAAAATCGCAACTCGTCTCACCTTCATAAAAATGTTAATATCTTCACTTAGAAGTGACATACAGGCATCATTGAGGTACCATTAGATTTTGAATTTCAAGGCCTATCTTCTGTGGCCGTCTCATTAGTAAATTCTCAAATTAAAATTGTCATAGGACTCGCTAGTCACTATTACTATCTATAATTACTAACTGTACAAGTTGCACAGGTGTCTAGAATGTCTCTAGCTTCGTACTAGAAATGTTCAACAGCTTTAATCCGATTTAGAGTATAAAGTATAACTATATTATTAATTATTGCAATTTTAACAGTAACAATTTAATACTGAAACTCTGAAACTGCGAAACTACAACCAGTGAGTTACAGTCACAACACATAACAAAACAAGGACTGGACAGCCTAGTTTCAATAGTTAGTTTCAATGAATGAACCAAGGTTTTACTGTCTGGCACGGAGGACGTGTGATTAAGTTTAAGTGTGTGTTCTAGAGGTGCGATGGAGGACAGAGAAGAAGGATTCACCTGTCGGAGGCCGAGTTGGCCCGGGGCTGGAACTTGAACACGTTCTCATTCATCTCCTGCACATCCACAACAACTGGCAGACGTCACCGTACTCGACCTGTCCCTGGCACCATCGATACCCACCACACTGCTGGACCTCGGCCGTACTCGACCTGTCCCTGGCACCATCGATACTGTACAACCGCTTGAAGATCTCAACCATACTCGAGCTGTCCAGGACGACATCGAATATTCACCCGTGCGACTTCCAGAACTTGGTTGTTACACGACCTTCGAATATATATATTGTCTCGTCATAGGCGGTGCCGTCTTCACACCGGGAGTCGGCTTTAAATTAAAGATACTCAGCTTGTCCCCAGCCCTGCCATGATGCAGAAATGTGTCATCTAGCTTACCAACAACTAGAATCGGTAACAACTGATGTATGTCCTAATCATAACTTCCGAACACCCAATATATATATATATATATCAGCAAAGCTGATCAGCAAAGCAATGCTCTATCTAACGGTCCGCCTGTCGGAGCTTCGATCCTAGACCAGCTGCCAACCAAGGCTTAGGGCCTGGTCTGCCCTGCCATGACATTTTGTCTTTAGCTTGCATTTCCTCGCACCAGGGTAAGGCTTGTATCATCCCAATTGCGCTCTTCCGCCCGAAGCCGTTGGCACAATGTGGGGTGTCGGGTTTGGTAAGCGCCGCCCAACGTTCGGCGCTAACACAAAGCAGGTAGTACCGTCTACTGTTATAATACGGTAGCTCAGTCATATCTGACTAAGACCTGATATATATATATATATATATATATATATATATATATATATATATATATATATATATATATATATATATATATATATATATATATATATATATATATCCATTGACTTTTATTGTGCAGAAATTTCCTACCCTAACTGACTGGAAATTTCTCCCTATCATCAGCCAGGCGACATGTCTCTGTTGCTGGCATGAGAACATTATGTTTTACATCTTGAATACATCTACAAAATGGCTTTCCTCTCGTCTAAACTCTACTTCTGTGAGTACACAGCTGTCTTTCACAGCAATTTGTCTATATACACGCCCTAAACATGTCGTGTTCCTCATTTTTGTTTGTGTTAATAATCAATCTTCTTAAATAGCGTGATCGTGTTTGATAGATTTATTTGTTCTCTTGTTCGTTTGTTTGTTCTCTTGTTCGTTTGTTTGTTCTCTTGTTCGTCCAATGAATTTTAGTACTCTTCTTAAAACATACTCAGAGGCCTTTCAACGAATGGACTTGAAACAGGAGGTGTGTTCTTGCCAGTTTCACACACCCGAATGTTGCCACGGGGCTTGTACTGCTCTATTTGTTCCAACCCAAAAAGATTTTAATTGCTTGAGTTATTGCGGTGCCGTGTTTGTTGTTCGTATAATTTCTGTCGTCACATTTACATTAGCCGTCAGCAGTGAACCCAGATATTCAAAACTGCTCACTTTCTGTCGTTTCTCTTAGTTGATAAATTCAGTCCTTTTCTCCAGGCTTGTCCATTGATATTTTTCTGTCCCACCCCACCCTATCCCATGGTAATTTATGCCTGTCCCATCCCATACCATCACTTGGGACCTTTCCATAGGATTCCCATGGGATTCCCACGGGAATAACATTCCCATGGGAATAACATTCCCAGATCCAAGCCTGGCAGGCTTGTCCATGAGACATATTTTTCTGTCCCATCCCATCCTATGGTAATTTATGCCTATCCCATCCCATCCTATCCCATGAGACCTTTCCCATGGGAAGAACATTCCCTTGGCCAAGCCTGCTTTTCTCCATTACTCCTACCTTGTTCAACCCCAAACAGCCAGTTCAACTTCAGTTTCCATAGCCTGGGATTCTGAAATAAGTAGCACATTTTATTCATTTGTTCACTTTCTTTTCACTGTTCTCATTTTTTTTTAAAATGTGTTCATTCTTCCCATTCGCTATTATACATTAATGTAGTCTCCTACAGTGCCTTCCCCGTATTTATATGGTGTATCGTGTGTATTTGTTTGCTGAAGAAGGCTAGTCGCCGCAGCGTCCTGTGTTTTCCATAATTGTGATCTGTAAAGCTGCATTACTTTGTATTATTATATATTATTTACATTTCCACAGCTTTACCGCAGTTCCGCTGATTTTATTCATACTTGAACTATATAGAACCCATACGTAGACATCCTAGGATTTTCGGAACATAGATGGGCGGGACAAGGACACAAGTCTATACACAAACAACTACAGCTGGAGAATATGGCACTTGAGAATGTTACATGATTATTTGGTTGTTTCGGGATTTGAAATTTAAATATTGAGCACAACCCACTACTGGCAACGCTGATCGTATTCTGGTATGAACCTAAGGTCTATCCACGTCAATATGGAAGCACTATACTCGACCGGATCCGGAAACAAGCACCGGATCACTGGCGTGTGAAGCGGGTGTGTAACCACGCGGCACACGTTGGACACAGCCAAATTATCATTGCGATTGGGCAATCTTGAGCATAGCCTACGATGGGTGACGTTGTAATATTCTGTTGTCCGTTCGTGTTGTGTCGGGTCCTTCAGTGCAGGGCTGTCCGGTCAATCTGGGACGGGGTCCCGTAGACTTGTGTCCCCTTTGATAGCTGGGTCTCGTCCTGTCTAAGTCCTGTCTATGACATCTCTGTGTCCCTCTCTATGTCCTGTCTCTGATATCTCTAAGGTCTTATGGATGTCCTGTCTATGCCATCTCTGCGTCCCTGCGTATGTCATGTCTCTCATATCTCTGTTGTCCTGTGGATGTTCTGTTGACGACATCTCTATGTCCTGTCTCTAATATGTCCCTTGTCCTCTCTATGTCCTGTCTCTATTCCCCAACACGCTGACAGTGTGGAAGAACAGAAGTAGAAGGATGAGTATGCGACATGTTCGGTATAAGGGATAGAAATGAGAGAGGTGAGAAATTAAATCAATTGCGCCAAGAAAACGGTCTTTCAATCACAAACATCCTAACCAGACACCATCCAAGAAGTAAGGCTCTACATTTGGTTCTCACCCGATGGTAACTACAAGGAGCAGATTGGCTACTTGAATACGCAAGACACACGGAGGACATATAACATCCACAGCGACGTGCCAGGGGCAGACATCAAGGTGGATCACCAATTGCTTGTGGCAGATTTCAAGGCAAAACTGAAGAAGCCTATAAAAGAATGAGACAAAACGGTAATGTTTCAATGATATACCTCCAGAACGTAACATTTAAGTAGAAAACACACTATTATGGCAGTACATGTAGACATGACACTCGATGAGCTGGCCACACAAGCGAGACACATTCTCTTCACATCAACAACAAACATGATCCCTAAACAAAGACACAAGAAGACATGACACCCGATGACCAAACTACACAAGCGAGACACATGCTCATCACATCAACAACAAACATGATCATTAAACAAATCCACGAGACACACGACACCCGATGACCTAACCACACAAGCGAGACAAACGCTCATCACATCAACAAAGAACATGATCCGTAAACACAGACACAAGAAGACATGATACCCGATGACCAAACCACACAAGCGAGACACATTCTCATCCCACCAACAAAAACATGAGGAAAGAAGTTTACTTTCTCCCGGTCAAGTAGAAAGGTACCGTAAACAAACACCCGACCACGATGCACCAGTATAGAGCACCAGTATAGAGCACCAGTATAGAGCACCAGTATAGAGCACCAGGTATATGACAGTTGTCTTCAAGACGGTAGGTTGCGTGGGGACAGACAGCCGTGAATTTGTTTGATGATTGCAATCATCATTAAGTGCCATGTCGATACGCGTGGGTGGTCACGTGATCACCACAGTCTAGGATCAGGTCTGTGTTCTTGCCACGATTACGCCATGTCGCCAAATCATCCAGGTTTGCATTCCCATTACTCTTGTTCTATTCATTTTGTCATTTGTAACCAAGTGTTCAAGTTTAGTCCTCTACATTACATTGGTGTGCACACATTTTGGTACCTTACATTTTATAGCTGTTCTTTGGTAATTTTGTGTTGCTGATTCCAGAAATGTAATGCAGATTTTTTCTATCAGCTCTAGTTTTTGAGATAACTAAGAATGACCTTCTTAGTAGCGCAAGTGTTATGTACAAGCCTAGAGTTAGGTGCCATCAGTGGCATTTTGACTGTAATCTGCATTCATATTATAGATAATTACTGTGCATGTATTATCTTCATATAAAACACCAAAACATGTATTTACACTTTTTCACTAGCATTTAAAAAAACATATAGTCAACACACAAAAAGCTTCTTTTCGAGGACTTCCTGGAATGTGATATGCCCGGATTGTCACACTTAAGGGTCCAACAGTAATGTGCCATCATGTGGGCATCTAAAAGTCCCTGGTATCTCTCTTCCATTGTTGTTATATCTTGGTGAAATCTTTCACCTCGCTCCTCACTAAAGTCGCCACGATTCTCGGGAAAGAAATGTAAATTATGCCATGTGTCTACTTTTATCTGCCTGTGACCAACAATGCCATAAGTGATACTTGTCTACGTTTGTCTGCCTGTGACCAGCGATGCCACCAGTTCATTTTGTCTGCCTGTGACCAGTGATGCCACCAGTGCCACTTGTCTAGGTTTGTCTGTCTATGAGCAACGATGCCGTCAGTGCCACTTGTCTACGTTTGTCTGCCTGTGACCAGCGATGCCATCAGTGCCACTTGTCTACGTTTGTCTGTCTATGTCTGAACATCGACACCATGCCAGAGCAACCACCTTCTACTCCAGGTATAACCAGATCTGGCGTGCTTTCATTAGGTCGCTGGGCAACGAATATTGCTTTCGTTAAACCCATGAACCCGGGCAAGTATCCAGCTAGGACCTCGCCATTCCCTCCACTTCCCTAATACCTATTCAGATTTCAGGCACATCTCAACGGAGAAGAGTTTAAAAGCACGCGCTCATTGCACGAGCGGTAATTTGCACGATTATGTTAACAGGCAGCTCGTCGTACATTCTGCGCTGGCTGTGTTCAGACGGACTCGACCGCCCCAGGCTACAAGGAGATATCCACCTGAAGGTAAGTTTATTTCATAAATACCCGATGTTTAGTAAAATTACCGCCAAGTCGGACATGTTGAAACACCCAGACATGGCAGGTTCATTGTGTGACCACCACTTCAGCCTGTTCTTAGGTTCATTGTGTGACCACCACTTCAGCCTGTTCTTGCTCGGCGCCACTGTTAGTCCGTGTTTCTCCAAATACTTCTCTGTTCTCTTATTCGTCGTCTTCTTCGTTTCTCTCTAGAAGACAGTTAAGTTATGCACTTCAAAGGTCGGTGTGTACAATTTCGGCATTCATTTGTGTCAAATTTGCTGCCTATAGTCAATCCTCCCAAGGCAATGGGCTCTATCTCCGCGTGGATTGGTTTTTCTGTCCTAATAATTTTACCAGGTGTGCGATCTGACGATCTACTCTTTTGCAATTGTCAGCTGCCGTGGCGTTTTTAACGTGCATAACGTATACATGGGAGCCTTCTGTTTTTGGCCCCTACCCGAGAAGACTAGATATTCTATCTCACTCCACTGTTGACGTGTTCTACCTTTTTATGTTGCGTATCCCTTGCAGGACGTTGCAGTAAACACCAGCATTTTTCAGCTGCTGTTGATGTACTAGGCAAATTTTTACGTTCAGTAGGTTCCTATTTGGGTGTCTTCAATTTGAAGAGCTGGTTCGTTACCTTGAGGTGTTGTCCTAACTGGACACACTCTCACAGACTGTCAACTTTGGAAGTTCGTTAACTTGGGATGTTGTCCGTGCTCCTAGCCAGACGTACTCTCAAGGACTGTCAATAGTGACACCAGCACGTCCTTGTTCAAACTTGTTGTAGCTGGAAGACGCTTGTGCTTACCATATGTGCGTGCTATCACTGGGATAGAGTTCTAGCACAGGACATTTCTGGAAGTATGTGCGTGCTATCACTGGGATAGAGTTCTAGTACAGGACATTTCTGGAAGTATGTGTGTGCTATCACTGGGATAGAGTTCTAGCACAGGACATTTCTGGAAGTATGTGTGTGCTATCACTGGGATAGAGTTCTAGCACAGGACATTTCTGGAAGTATGTGTGTGCTATCACTGGGATAGATTTCTAGCACAGGACATTTCTGGAAGTATGTGTGTGCTATCACTGGGATAGAGTTCTAGCACAGGATATTTCTGGAAGTATGTGTGTGCTATCACTGGGATAGATTTCTAGCACAGGACATTTCTGGAAGTATGTGTGTGCTATCACTGGGATAGAGTTCTAGCACAGGACATTTCTGGAAGTATGTGTGTGCTATCACTGGGATAGAGTTCTAGCACAGGACATTTCTGGAAGTATGTGTGTGCTATCACTGGGATAGTGTTCTAGCACAGGAACATTTCTGGAAGTATGTGTGTGCTATCCACTGGGATAGAGTTCTAGCACAGGACATTTCTGGAAGTATGTGTGTGCTATCACTGGGATAGATTTCTAGCACAGGACATTTCTGGAAGTATGTGTGTGCTATCACTGGGATAGTGTTCTAGCACAGGACATTTCTGGAAGTATGTGTGTGCTATCACTGGGATAGAGTTCTAGCACAGGACATTTCTGGAAGTATGTGTGTGCTATCACTGGGATAGAGTTCTAGCACAGGACATTTCTGGAAGTATGTGTGTGCTACCACTGGGATAGAGTTCTAGCACAGGACATTTCTGGAAGTATGTGTGTGCTACCACTGGGATAGAGTTCTAGCACAGGACATTTCTGGAAGTATGTGTGTGCTATCACTGGGATAGAGTTCTAGCACAGGACATTTCTGGAAGTATGTGTGTGCTATCACTGGGATAGAGTTCTAGCACAGGACATTTCTGGAAGTATGTGTGTGCTATCACTGGGATAGAGTTCTAGCACAGGACATTTCTGGAAGTATGTGTGTGCTATCACTGGGATAGAGTTCTAGCACAGGACATTTCTGGAAGTATGTGTGTGCTATCACTGGGATAGAGTTCTAGCACAGGACATTTCTGGAAGTATGTGTGTCGCTATCACTGGGATAGAGTTCTAGCACAGGACATTTCTGGAAGTATGTGTGTGCTATCACTGGGGATAGAGTTCTAGCACAGGACATTTCTGGAAGTATGTGTGTGCTATCACTGGGGTAGAGTTCTAGCACAGGATATTTCTGGAAGTATGTGTGTGCTATCACTGGGATAGAGTTCTAGCACAGGACATTTCTGGAAGTATGTGTGTGCTATCACTGGGGGTAGGGTTCTAGCACAGGACATTTCTTGAAGTATGTGTGTGCTATCACTGGGGGTAGGGTCCTAGCACAGGACATTTATGGAAGTATGTATGTGCTATCACTGGGGGTAGGGTCCTAGCACAGGACATTTCTGGAAGTATGTGTGTGCTATCACTGGGGGTAGGGTTCTAGCACAGGACATTTCTTGAAGTATGTGTGTGCTATCACTGGGGGTAGGGTCCTAGCACAGGACATTTCTGGAAGTACGTGTGTGCTATCACTGGGGGTAGGGTTCTAGCACAGGACATTTCTTGAAGTATGTGTGTGCCATCACTGGGATAGAGTTCTAGCACAGGACATTTCTGGAAGTATGTGTGTGCTACCACTGGGGTAGAGTCCTCACACAGGACATTTCTGGAAGTATGTGTGTGCTATCACTGGGATAGAGTTCTAGCACAGGACATTTCTGGAAGTACGTGTGTGCTACCACTGGGGTAGAGTCCTAGCACAGGACATTTCGGGAAGTATGTGTGTGCTATCACTAGGGTAGGGTCCTAGCACAGGACATTTCTGGAAGTATGTGTGTGCCATCACTGGGATAGAGTTCTAGCACAGGACATTTCTGGAAGTATGTGTGTGCTACCACTGGGGTAGGGTCCTAGCACAGGACATTTCGGGAAGTATGTGTGTGCTATCACTGGGGTAGGGTCCTAGAACAGGACATTTCGGGAAGTATGTGTGTGCTATCACTGGGGTAGGGTCCTAGCATAGGACATTTCTGGAAGTATGTGTGTGCAATCACTGGGGGTCGGGTCCTTACACTGGACATTACATGCATGTTATATACATGCTTTCAATGGCGCCCAGTCCTAACATGTATACATGCTACCATGTATAAATGCTGTCACCCAGAGTACCGCCCTGGACATGATAAAACTGGACATGATAAAACTGGACATGATAAAACTGGACATGATAAATCTTTACGTGATAAAACTGGCCGTGATAAAACAGAACATGATAAAACAGAACATGATAAGACTGGACGTGATAAAACTGAGCATGATAAAACTGGACATGATAAAACTGGACATGATCAAATTGGACATGATAAAATTGGACATGATAAAACTGGACATGATAAAACTGAATATGATAAAACTGGACGTGATAAAACTGAACATGATAAAACTGAATATGATAAAACTGGACGTGATAAAACTGAACATGATAAGACTGGACGTGATAAAACCGGACATTACAGGAAACAGGAAGAATGATTCCATAGATGTTCCTGCACTGTTCTACCAACCTGAGGGTCAGGGTGTGATCGCCAAAACCAGCGAAGTGGACACCCGTTCTTCCAGCTAATGAAAGAATACGAGTAAATTATTCGCGACCCTCATCTCATAGTATCAATGACAAGCATATGGTGAGGTTTAGCAGTGGCTGCCGTGACATTATGTGTACTTTTACTTATAAACAAACAGAAATGAATATCTTCAGCCATATGTCACAGAGCCGAATCAGTTAATATTATAACTTGTTGTGACTTATAAGTGCTTCGTTCTAAATTGCTTCTGTTAGTAAATAAATAGAGGAACACGTGCCAACGGCGCTCCGTACAGCCTGGTGTCACCAAATGATTTCAGGATGAGCAGTGCGTGCTGCTGTCACCAGAACCAGTGCTGCCTGGAACCGTGTCCCAGAACCCACGTCATGCTGGCTCGGATATTCTGATCTCTCCTGGCAGAATCGTGCCACCACCTGGACATCGGACAGTCACCCACACGTATGTATCTCTATGTACACACATATACTATATGTTACTCTGTGTATGTTGTGATGACCATATTTGCCGTATTGTCGTTGTCACTAACCAACGGGTGTCAACTTTGTGCCAGACCCGTCTCAACAGCCGCGCCTCTATTCTACAAACTGAGATATTATTCCGTTAAACAAGCATTAACGCTGTCATTGAATTACTTTTTTTTAAAGTAATCGCTAACAAGATCCGAACAGCCGGCCCTGTAACTACAAGATGCAGGACAGAGTTTAACGTGGCGGTGTTTATCCAGGCTTCGTTGTATGTAGGGACGGGTGGAGAACGACTGGATCGAGATGATGCGACAGTTTACAGTTTGTGGTGATTTTAATGCTAACATGCACTGTAAACACAACCCAGTTAGCGGTTTGGGGGAGAGGGGGGTATCACGAGTATACGGTCATGTATTCACTATCATCAACCTCTAGTTAGTTGTCAGTAAATGTCGTTCGTAAACTCTGTGCTTGTTCTGTCTCAATTTCTTCAACTGTTGAACCAGTGTTCTGTCTCCATCTGTGTAACCAGTACATAATGTTCTGTATCCACCTTTCTTTTTACATAATGCGTGATAGATTTGTATGCCTTCTTCTCAGTCCGCTTTAATTAGTTCAGCTGGTATCTCATCATATCCAGGTGATTTACCATTCTTCAGGTTTTTTTTATTGCCCATGCAATTTCATCTAATGAGGGTTTAGGTTCTGTTTCTGCTGTCATTGAAGAAGGAAATACCAAAATGTAATATACAAGTAAATGGAAATATTTTTAAACAAGTGAATCGGTACAATTATCTCGAAACAGTCATAACATCTGATGGGAGATACCTTGAAGAGATTTGATCAAGAATCGCCAGGGCGAAGGTAGCCTTTTGTAAGATGAAAAACATACTGACCAATAAAAAGATGTCATTTGAAACGAGGAAAAGAGTGTTGAGGGGATATATAGAACCTGTTCTTTTGTATGGATGTGAAACTTGGACAATGAGCAGTCAAGCTGAAAAACATCTGATGGCTGCAGAAATGTGGTTTCTGAGGAAAATGCAAAGAATACCATGGACAGACAGAAAAACCAATGAACAAGTCCTTCAAGAAACAAATGAAGATCATAAAATGTTTAGAGTCATTAGACGTAGACAGTCGCAATTGTTTGGTCACATTATGAGAAGAAAGAAATTGGAGAACTTGGTGACAACTGGCAAGATCGAGGGAAAGAGAACAAGGGGATGACAGTGAAGTAAATACCTAGATGGCTTAACCATATGGTATGGTCGAGACAAGAACACTGAGCTGATCCACGACTCTGGTGATCGAGTGAGATGGCGAATTATGACCGCCTACGCTTACCGGCATGGCACATGATGGATGAATGAAGTGCATGACTCCAGCGTCCCAGTGTGTTGTTGTTTGTTCGCCCAGTAATTAGCCCATTAGCAAATATCGCCGGTTTAAACAGACCTGTACTGGTTTCCATCGCCATTAATTAATTCCATCAACGGTTCATTTCTTGTATTTGTTCTGTAGACTCCCACTTTCTTTTCCGTATAACACATTTTTATTAACTGATTCGTTTCCACGTGATTAAATCATTCCCGCGGTTTGATTTTTATGATAATTAACATCCATTAGAGTGAAGACCAACCTTCACCCCTCACACATTATAACCTTGACTCCTTACACATTATAACCTTCACTCCTCACATATTATAACCTTGACCGTTCACGTGTTATAACCTTGACCTCTCACACATCACACATGACAACCTTGACCCCCACACACACGACAACTTTGACCCCTTAAACAGTTACTCTCTTGTTTCATTTGTCATGTTTTAAAATAAAACGTATGCTTTTAAAGCAGTGGTTCTCACCTTTTTTTGGCCGTTGTCCCCCTTCACCATATTTTCAGAACGGCATCCCCCCCCCTCTTCGTATTTCTTACCTAAAAATCATTCTTCCCCCGCCCCCGCTCCTGCCCCTACACAGTATACGTTGGATGAAGAATGACTTGCGCTATGACTTGGATTAAAGTGAGGAAGAGTTGCGCAATTCGTCGACCTCACTCTCTCGCCTGAGTCCATCTGAGTCCAGTGGCAAGACAAGTCGAGACGATTGGAGACGAATACAGGTGCAGTGGATGACCAGGGCGCTCTACGTGCCTTGCCGTGCTCATTACGTTCCACAACGCTTTGCAGGTAAACGCCGTCTTGCCCGTTGAATCAGGAATGATTTCTTCCGCGCAGTCTGCCGAATCCTGTCTTCACATGCTGGGTAGGCATACCCTAGTTTACCTCTTGGTTTGACACCAAATCGGATACCCATGCCTGGTTTAGCCAGCCTCTCACAGCTGTTGCCCGGGGGGTGGCCACTGTCGCATGCTGACAGCTACTAGGAGCCACAGGCACGAGCTGGGTGTCAGACTTGGACCAGTGGGGGATGGGTCCTGAAAGGACATGAGAGCCATCCTTACCAAAGGTGCTACCAATGCCTGACACCCCGTAGGTAATAATGGAAGCACATACCAAAACAAGTCTAGACGTTCATATAAATCGTGATTTGCGGGTCTTCTCTGTGGCTAAGGGCTTGCGAACGCGATTTGTGAGCCCGTATACCCGCGTTCGAAACACGGCGGTGCTGGTTTTTTCGAAAAAGGCATAGTGGCCCATCGTTCAGAAAGCAATGGCAAACTACTGAACGTAACACTTGCCTTGTATATCAACAGCAGTTGAAAATGTTGGTGTTGACTGCAACGTCCCGTAGGGAATACGCAAAATTTTTTTATTTTTTTAAACTCTTTAAAATGAATTTTAGAAGGGTGAGTCGTACAGAACCGTAAAGTATGAAGAGAAAAACAATATCAAGTAATCGGTTCTTGTATTAACGCGATCTTGAAATAATCTTCATTCCCTCCTGGAAACTCTAAAATCCCCCCCCCCCCCCCCACCGGTTGAGAACCACTGTTTTAAAGTATCTGTATTCACCAGAATTTTACTGCTTTGTTGATATCTTGGGAAGCTTTACGTGAAGTAGTTTGTCATTGCTTTCTGAACGACCGGCTCCCATACCAACACGTAAAAACCCCAGCTATTCACGGTTTGTTGCCAAATCGGTCGCCGCCGTTTCGAACGCGTGGTAAGCGGCTCACAACTCACCTACCTTAGGTAATTATAATTGCCATGTCATAAATGAGGTCGAAAACGAAAGCCTTTTCCTGATCCACAAACACAATATTCTGCTGGTCACCATATTCGATGGTTTTTTCACAAATTTGTCTAAGTGTAAATAATGCATCAGTGCAACTTTTACCTTTCTGAAAACCGAATTGTGCTTTGCTTAACTGTTGTTCAACTATTTGTCTAGCTCTTTGTTCCAAAAGTTTTGCATACATTTTCCCTATATGGCTCAGGAGTTATATACCTCTGTATGTTTCGCACTCTCTCGTATTGCCTTTCATTTTCCATATTGGTACTATTATTGCCTGTTGCCAATCATCTGGGACTTTTCTTTCTTCCCATGCTATGTTAAAAAGTCTTGTTAGCCATTTAACTCCTGTTTCCCCACAGGCCTGAATAGCTTCTGTGGTTATTCCATCTGGACCTGGTGATTTGTTTTTAGGGCTTTTCTGTATAACTGCTTTGACTTCTGCAGGTATGAAATTTGGTTCTTGCTGCTCCTGGCGTTTAGGCACAAAAGTGAGGTTTTCTATGTTATGTGTGGGGTTAAGTAGTTCTTGAAAGTATTCTGCCCACCTTGCTAGTCTTTGTTGTGGATTAAATATCGGTATACCTCTTTTGCTGTTTATGATGGTGGTTGGGTTGTAAGATGCATCTCTGTTTCTCATTGTGGTGACACGTTTATAAAATTCTCTTGGGCAGTCTTTGCTAAGGGTCGCCATCTGTTCACCGTATATTCTCCAGGATTCATCTCTATATGCTCTAATTGTTCGTTTTGCATTACGTCGTGCTATTCTACGCTCTCACAAATGATCTCTGATGCTCGCCTTGTGTGTAATATCCCGCCTTGTGTGTAATATCCCGCCTTGTGTGTAATATCCCGCCTTTTGTGTAATATCCCGCCTTGTGTGTAATATCCCGCCTTGTGTTTAATATCCCGCCCGCCTTGTGTGTAATATCCCGCCTTGTGTGTAATATCCCGCCTTGTGTTTAATATCCCGCCTTGTGTTTAATATCCCGCCTTGTGTTTAATATCCCGAGTTTAAAAATTGTACGTTTACTTTTACAGTATTGGTATTCTTTATCCAAATCATACGCCTCCTAGCACTTTCTTCCCCCCCCCCCCCTCCCCTCTCTTTGTCTGTCTGCCTTTCTCCTTCCCCCCCCTCTCTCTCTCTCTCTCTCTCTCTCTCTCTCTCTCTCTCTCTCTCTCTCTCTCTCTCTCTCTAACACAACATCAATTCGCTCCATCCCACATTGAACTTACAGCCTTCCCTGGCTGACCCGCCCACCACACTCCCAACTCTCAACTCAACGGAAAACGAAAGATGCTAAAGGGAAACCACTCGGTATCCCCCCCCCCCCCCCCCCAGGCCTGGCTGCGGTAAACTGTTAAATTCCGAGTGTTTTCAGATCCCAGCTGGCGGCTCTCCCCCCGCCCGCGTGTGATGCAGGCTTGTGTAGACACGGCCATCTTTTGTATTTGAGCACACTAACGTCCTCACTAAACAAGTCTTTGTTTATTTAAACATTGAGCGAACTTTGATATCAACAATTCATTTATTTAAACACGGAGCTGGCTTTGACATCAATAATTTATTTATTTGAACATTAGCTTTGACATCAATAATTTATTTTATTTTAAACCATAGAGCTGACTTTAACCGGCTCCGTGGCCGAGGGGTTAGCAGCTTTCTCCGCTAACTCCGAATACTCTCGTCACGTGACGCGACGAGAATTAGCAGTGGTTCGAATCGCAAAAGTGACTTATGAGAGTATGGAGCCGGTCGCTCAGAAAGTCGTGGCGTGCTGATGAGCGTAATCTAGCCTAGGAATCAACATACAGCTGAAAGATGCTGGTGTTGACCGCAATATCCTGAAACAGGATGGAAACGCGGGAAAAAAAAAAAAAAAATAGAGCTGACTTTGATATCAATCATTCATTTATTTAAACATAAAGCTGACTTTAACATCAGTAATTTCTTTATTTAAACATTGACTTTGTGCTTTGGAGAGGTACGACCCACTCTGAGGAAGAATTACGTCTACTATCTGCATTCTCCAATGCTCGTTCTGAATTTGGTTTAACAATTAGCAAAAAGAAGACACAGATTATGTCACAAGGTGCACATGGGGTACCATCAATTTTTTATTGACGACGCCGAACTAGAGATGGTAGACCATTTTACATATCTAGGATCAGTGGTAAATAGCAAATTATCCCTAGATCAGGAAATCAACATCTGGATTGGTAAGGCAGCAACAACAATGAACAAGGTTAACAAAAGGAGTCTGGGAGAACAGGAAGCTTACTGCCAAAACAAAAGTCCTTGTCTATCAAGCCTGTGCCCTTAGTACTCTTTATTTATGGCAGTGAGGCCTAGACAACTTACTCACACCAAGAGAAACATTTAAACAGCTTTAAAGTGTGGTGTTCCAAAGAGCCTTCTCCCACGTCACCTTTATCCTTAAGTAGCGCCCCACCCGATCCCAGAGAGCATTCCCCACGCCACCTTCATCCTTAAGTAGCGCTCCACCCGATCCCAGAGAGCCTTCCCCACGTCACCTTCATCCTTAAATAGCGCCCCACCAGATCCCAGAGAGCCTTCCCCACGTCACCTTCATCCTTAAATAGCGCCCCACCAGATCCCAGAGAGCCTTCCCCACGTCACCTTCATCCTTAAATAGCGCCCCACCAGATCCCAGAGAGCCTTCCCCACGTCACCTTCATCCTTAAATAGCGCCCCACCAGATCCCAGAGAGCCTTCCCCACGTCACCTTCATCCTTAAGTAGCGCCCCGCCCAGAGAGGCAGCAGGAGTAGTCCACCATTGCCTTGCACACCTGCACGTCATGGACAGAACATTCACGATGTGCTTACATCATTGCCCCACATGTCATGGACAGAACATTCACGATGTGCTTACATCATTGCCCCACATGTCATGGACAGAACATTCACGATGTGCTTACATCATTGCCCCACATGTCATGGACAGAACATTCACGACGTGCTTACATCATTGCCCCACATGTCATGGACAGAACATTCACGATGTGCTTACATCATTGCCACACATGTCATGGACAGAACATTCACGACGTGCTTTCATCATTGCCCCACATGTCATGGACAGAACATTCACGATGTGCTTACATCATTGCCCCACATGTCATGGACAGAACATTCACGATGTGCTTACATCATTGCCACACACACATGCATGTCATGGACAGAACAGTCACGACGTGCTTACATCATTACCACACACACCTGCATGTCATGGACAGAACATTCACGATGTGCTTACATCATTGCCCCACATGTCATGGACAGAACATTCACGATGTGCTTACATCATTGCCACACATGTCATGGACAGAACATTCACGACGTGCTTTCATCATTGCCCCACATGTCATGGACAGAACATTCACGATGTGCTTACATCATTGCCCCACATGTCATGGACAGAACATTCACGATGTGCTTACATCATTGCCACACACACATGCATGTCATGGACAGAACAGTCACGACGTGCTTACATCATTACCACACACACCTGCATGTCATGGACAGAACATTCACGATGTGCTTACATCATTGCCCCACATGTCATGGACAGAACATTCACGATGTGCTTACATCATTGCCACACACACATGCATGTCATGGACAGAACAGTCACGATGTGCTTACATCATTGCCCCACATGTCATGGACAGAACATTCACGATGTGCTTACATCATTACCACACACACCTGCATGTCATGGACAGAACATTCACGATGTGCTTACATCATTGCCCCACATGTCATGGACAGAACATTCACGATGTGCTTACATCATTGCCACACACACATGCATGTCATGGACAGAACAGTCACGATGTGCTTACATCATTGCCCCACATGTCATGGACAGAACAGTCACGACGTGCTTACATCATTGCCACACACACCCGCATGTCATGGACAGAACATTCACGCCGTGCTTACATCATTGCCCCACATGTCATGGACAGAACAGTCACGCCGTGCTTACAATCTCCTCCTGGCGAACCAGGCAGGCCACACCACCAGAATAAGCCAGTTTCCACTTTCCGAAGCAAACTCTGTCAGTCCGGTACAAACACAACATGTCTGGCTGGTGCTGGTATCCAACTAGCGGAAGGCTGTCGCTAACAGCCTCAACTTCCTTTCTGATGCTGGATGTAGCATATGCAAAACTCTCTCTCTCTCCCCCCCCCCCCCTCTCTCTCCCCTTAAAAGAAACTGTGTCCACTTGTCTTCGCGGGGAAAACTGACCCACTTGTTTGACCTCCGACCTATCAGTGTACATGGTTACATGGCCAGGGCATGAATAGTCTTCTATCGGCTGTTGCACGGTTACTTCTGTACACCTAACCAGTTGAGCTGTAACTCTGGGCAGTAACTCGTTGTTTGGGAGGCACCACGACCTTTTTTTCTCTACACGATGTATTGACCATCCCTCACACCTGGCTTGTTGTGTCTTCAGCTTGTGCCACCCAACACCTGCCCACCCCACACCCCTGGCTGGTTGTGTCTTAAGCTTGTGCCACTCAAGACTTGCCCACCATACACACCTGGCTGGCTGTGTCTTCAGCTTGTGCCACCCAAAATCTGCCCATCCCACACACCTGGCTGATTGTGTCTTCTTGTGTCATCAAACACCTGCCCATCCCACACACCTTGCTGATTGTGTCTTCAGTTTGTGTCATCCAAGACCTGCCCATCCCACACACCTGGCTGGTTGTGTCTTTACTTGTGACACCCAAGACCTGCCCATCCAACAGACCTGGCTGATTGTGTCTTCTTCTGTCACCCAAGACCTGC
This sequence comes from Cepaea nemoralis, assembly GCA_014155875.1. Classification (NCBI taxonomy): domain Eukaryota; kingdom Metazoa; phylum Mollusca; class Gastropoda; order Stylommatophora; family Helicidae; genus Cepaea; species Cepaea nemoralis. The sequence goes on from JACEFZ010007075.1 coordinate 63,160, forward strand.
CCACCCCACACACCTGGCTGGTTGTGTCTTCAGTTTGTGTCATCCAAGACCTGCCCATCCCACACACCTGGCTGGTTGTGTCTTCAGTTTGTGTCATCCAAGACCTGCCCATCCCACACACCTGGCTGGTTGTGTCTTTACTTGTGTCACCCAAGACCTGCCCATCCAACAGACCTGGCTGGGTGTGTCTTCAGCTTGTGCCACCCAAGACCTGCCTCTGCTCATCCTATGACCCATGTTATCACGTCAAGCTCCGTACAGAGATTCCCCCTGTCAGCTGCGATCCGAAGGTACATTTTGGCCTGGAGCACATTGCGCCTGTCGTCTATTGTTAGCAGGCCATTAAATGTTGCATGCATATCGTAGGTGTCTCCTTTGTATTTCGGGGTGTCAAAGTGGTCATGCGTCGAATTACACAGCGAGGAGCGGTCGTCATTTGGAGGTGACAGGTTCGAACCCCTGTTGGTAACTATAGCTTTCAATAGTTATGTTTTCTAGTGCGTCCTCTAATCGCTACTTCAGTCATCTACTTCTATGAGTGTCAAACAATACTTGTGTGTTTATTAACAAACATTCATTTATTGGATGGCGGGGGCGCAAAATACAAGTATTGCAATTGTATGCCCGGATCACTTACTAAGGTACAACTCACGGGGAGAATTGGATACATTCCATCACACGAAGAGGTGAGGGCATGGATAAGTAACACATTGAGATGACATGTGAACAGCATAACTACACAGCTCTTCCATCGGACATGAGGTTGACGATGGTAAGGTCACACATTGAGACGCTCTGTGAACAGCATAACTACACAGCTCTTCCATCGGACACGAAGTTGACGCTTGGTAGGTCACACATTGAGACGATCTGTGAGAAGCATAACTACACAGCTCTTCCATCGGGATCTACAGGACAAGCAAAATAGAGGGAGAACAGACACACGCGAACAAGAGAACTAGAGACAGAGAAGAGATATGGGGAGGACATGGAGATTGCTGCGGGAGATGGCACACAATGGGAGGACATTGGTGTGGGAGATCGCACACGATGGGAGGACATTGCTGTGGGAGATGGCACACGATGGGAGGACATTGCTGCGGGAGATGGCACACGATGGGAGGACATTGCTGTGGGAGATGGCACACGATGGGAGGACTTTGCTGAGGGAGATGGCACACGATGGGAGGAGATTGCTGCGGGAGATAGCACACGATTGGAGGAGATTGCTGCTCACGTTTCTATCTTTTATCTGTCGTTCAAAAACACGGACGATGCACCCACGTTCACTCGTCTTTCTTTTGGTCCAAACACGGACGATGGACCCACGTCCACTCGTCTTTCTTCTGGTCCAAACAGGGACGATGCACCCACGTTCACTCGTCTTTCTTCTGGTCCAAACACGGACGATGCACCCACGTTCACTCCTGTCAGGGTCTTGTTTAGATGACCAAAGGCTCGTGTTCATTAACAGGCGTGAAAACACTCACACACACATAATGAGTGTACAAACCCACGGCGATATAACTCAAACACTTTAATCGCTCTTCTCAAAACGCAGTCATATCAGGCATCGCTCAAAGTTAGCGATAATGCCATTTCCAGAAACATACAATGCAATATATATATATCAATTTATAAATACAATCGAATATAACACTCACTCAATCCTTACTCTACTAAACAAAGCATACAGGCTTTCTTCAATCAGCATCGACTCATACATAGCAACACTCTCTTTCACGTCCGTCCAGTCTCGAGGTCCTAGGCTGTCTGAGCTACCAGCAGTGATTCCTCGTTGGCCCGGCTTTCCGCTCTCGTGGTCTTCGTGCACCACGCTGACCTCTGGCTATCGCCTGCGTAGTAGCTGTTAGTCCAGTTCACGGAGTACCTGGTCGTTGCCGCCAGGCGGGGGAGATGAAGACTGGGAGATTCTGACAGACTTGGCGTGAGTTCGTGGATGGTCTATGCTCGATTGGATGAAAATGGGAGAAGACGAAGAAGGTGATGATGATAAAGACGAAGAAGAAGAAGAAGAAGAAGAAGAAGAAGAAGTCTTCACCATTTGAATTCTGACAACTGGGGTTGTTGCTGCTCGCCTCCTTGTTGGAGTATTGTGCTGCTGTTGTCAAGTATTTGTCTGTCTGTGGTCCAGGTTTTGTGTTCTCGTGCATGTGTTGTCTGCTCCTGTACGGCAGTTACCTCCCCCATCCCACCCCAGAGTGGGGCAGCTATTGGCGACTGTTGTCGGCATATTCGGGACCACAGAATGAGCCCCACACATCAATCCATAACCTCGTCTGACCGTTAAATTGGCAGTTTGTTGTCATCAATGTTTCTGACATATTTCCGCTTCATGTTTTCAATTCTACAGAGGGCAACCATGATCGATACGGTGCCTGTAATGATCTCGTTTTCTCTCTCTCTCTCTCTCTCTCTCTCTCTCACTCTCTCTCTCTCTCTCTCTCTCTCTCTCTCTCTCTCTCTGCCCGTCTAATTTTAGCTGTTGATTACAGTCTCTGCTCTAGCTATGTTTATGACAGATATTATGCACGCGTTCACCGCATGTCGACAAGCGTCAATGTAGAACATTCTGGATAGCATTTCTGGAAACCTCGGGTACGTTTAAAAAAAATAAAAAATAAATGCATTCACAGGATCTCAACTCACAGAAGTAAAAGGACAACAACACATATAGGAGAAACCACTATACAGTATAACACTTAATATAGAGATGGCTCCTCTAGGATTCGAAACTCTTCCCACATCCACCTCAGCTGAGAAATGTGGACATTATTAATTATTGCTATCCAGCCATGGATATAGAAAAATAGACCTGAAAACGTGTGTATTACAGGTCAGTAGAGATGGCATTATAGAGATGGCATAGTGGAGATAACATAACAGAGATGGCATTGTAGAAATGGCATTGTAGAGATGGCATAGTGGAGATGGCATTGTAGAGATGGCATTATAGAGATGGCATTGTAGAAATGGCATTGTAGAGATGGCATAGTGGGGATAACATAATAGAGATGACATTATAGAGATGGCATTGTAGAAATGGCATTGTAGAGATGGCATAATGGAGATAACATAATAGAGATGACATTATAGAGATGGCATTGTAGAGATGGCATTATAGTGATGGCATTGTAGAGATGGCATTGTAGAGATGGCATTGTAGAGATGGCATTGTAGAGATGGTATTGTAGAGATGGCATAGTGGAGATAACATAATAGAGATGGCATTGTAGAGATGGCATTATAGAGATGGCATAGTGGAGATAACATAATGGAGATGACATTATAGAGATGGCATAGTGGAGATAACATAATAGAGATGGCATTGTAGAGATGGCATTGTAGAGATGGCATTGTAGAGATAGCATTGTAGAGATGGCATTGTAGAGATGGCATTGTAGAAATGGCATTGTAGAGATGGCATTGTAGAGATGGTATTGTAGAGATGGCATTGTAGAGATGGCATTGTAGAGATGGCATAGTGGAGATGGCATTGTAGAGATGGCATTGTAGAGATGGCATTGTAGAGATGGCATTGTAGAGATGGCATTGTAGAGATGGCATTATAGAGATGGCATTGTAGAGATGGCATTATAGAGATGGCATAGTGGAGATAACATAATGGAGATAACATAATGGAGATGACATTATAGAGATGGCATAGTGGAGATAACATAATAGAGATGGCATTGTAGAGATGGCATTGTAGAGATGGCATTGTAGAGATGGCATTGTAGAGATGGCATTGTAGAGATGGTATTGTAGAGATGGCATAGTGGAGATAACATAATAGAGATGGCATTGTAGAGATGGCATTGTAGAGATGGCATAGTGGAGATGGCATAGTGGAGATGGCATTGTAGAGATGGCATTGTAGAGATGGCATTGTAGAGATGGCATTGTAGAAATGGCATTATAGAGATGGCATTGTAGAGATGGCATAGTGGAGATAACATAATAGAGATGACATTATAGAGATGGCATTGTAGAAATGGCATTGTAGAGATGGCATTATAGAGATGGCATAGTGGAGATAACATAATAGAGGTGACATTATAGAGATGGCATTGTAGAGATGGCATTGTAGAGATGGCATAGTGGAGATAACATAATAGAGATGACATTATAGAGATGGCATTGTAGAAATGGCATTGTAGAGATGGCATTATAGAGATGGCATAGTGGAGATAACATAATAGAGGTGACATTATAGAGATGGCATTGTAGAGATGGCATTGTAGAGATGGCATAGTGGAGATAACATAATGGAGATGACATTATAGAGATGGCATTGTAGAGATGGCATTGTAGAGATGGCATTGTAGAGATGGCATTGTAGAGATGGCATAGTGGAGATAACATAATGGAGATGACATTATAGAGATGGCATTGTAGAGATGGCATTGTAGAGATGGCATAGTGGAGATAACATTATAGAGTTGGCTTAGTGGAGATAACATAATAGAGATGGCATTGTAGAGATGGCATTGTAGAGATGGCATTGTAGAGATGGTATTGTAGAGATGGCATAGTGGAGATAACATAATAGAGATGGCATTGTAGAGATGGCATTGTAGAGATGGCATTGTAGAGATGGTATTGTAGAGATGGCATAGTGGAGATAACATAATAGAGATGGCATTGTAGAGATGGCATTGTAGAGATGGCATTGTAGAGATGGCATAGTGGAAATGGCATTGTAGAGATGGCATTGTAGAGATGGCATTGTAGAGATGGCATTGTAGAAATGGTATTGTAGAGATGGCATAGTGGAGATAACATAATAGAGATGGCATTGTAGAGATGGCATTGTAGAGATGGCATAGTGGAGATGGCATTGTGGAGATGGCATTGTAGAGATGGCATTGTAGAGATGGCATTGTAGAAATGGCATTGTAGAGATGGCATTGTAGAGATGGCATAGTGGAGATAACATAATAGAGATGACATTATAGAGATGGCATTGTAGAAATGGCATTGTAGAGATGGCATTATAGAGATGTCATAGTGGAGATAACATAACAGAGGTGACATTATAGAGATGGCATTGTAGAGATGGCATAGTGGAGATAACATAATGGAGATGACATTATAGAGATGGCATTGTAGAGATGGCATTGTAGAGATGGCATAGTGGAGATAACATAATAGAGATGACATTATAGAGATGGCATTGTAGAGATGGCATTATAGAGATGGCATAGTGGAGATAACATAATAGAGGTGACATTATAGAGATGGCATTGTAGAAATGGCATTGTAGAGATGGCATAGTGGAGATAACATAATAGAGATGGCATTGTAGAGATGGCATTGTAGAGATGGCATTGTAGAGATGGCATTGTAGAGATGGCATTATAGAGATGGCATAGTGGAGATGGCATTGTAGAGATGGCATTGTAGAGATGGTATTGTAGAGATGGTATTGTAGAGATGGCATTGTAGAGATGGTATTGTAGAAATGGCATTGTAGAGATGGCATAGTGGAGATGGCATTGTAGAGATGGCATTGTAGAGATGGCATAGTGGAGATGGCATTGTAGAGATGGCATTGTAGAGATGGTATTGTAGAGATGGCATTATAGAGATGGCATAGTGGAGATGGCATTGTAGAGATGGCATTGTAGAGATGGCATTGTAGAGATGGCATTGTAGAGATGGCATTATAGAGATGGCATAGTGGAGATGGCATTGTAGAGATGGCATTGTAGAGATGGTATTGTAGAGATGGCATAGTGGAGATGGCATTGTAGAGATGGTATTGTAGAGATGGCATTGTAGAGATGGCATTATAGAGATGGCATAGTGGAGATGGCATTGTAGAGATGGCATTGTAGAGATGGTATTGTAGAGATGGCATAGTGGAGATGGCATTGTAGAGATGGCATTGTAGAGATGGCATAGTGGAGATGGCATTGTGGAGATGGCATTGTAGAGATGGCATTGTAGAGATGGCATTGTAGAAATGGCATTGTAGAGATGGCATTGTAGAGATGGCATAGTGGAGATAACATAATAGAGATGACATTATAGAGATGGCATTGTAGAAATGGCATTGTAGAGATGGCATTATAGAGATGTCATAGTGGAGATAACATAACAGAGGTGACATTATAGAGATGGCATTGTAGAGATGGCATAGTGGAGATAACATAATGGAGATGACATTATAGAGATGGCATTGTAGAGATGGCATTGTAGAAATGGCATTGTAGAGATGGCATAGTGGAGATAACATAATGGAGATGACATTATAGAGATGGCATTGTAGAGATGGCATTGTAGAGATGGCATTGTAGAGATGGCATTGTAGAGATGGTATTGTAGAGATGGCATAGTGGAGATAACATAATAGAGATGGCATTGTAGAGATGGCATTGTAGAGATGGCATTGTAGAGATGGCGTTGTAGAGATGGCATTGTAGAGATGGCATTGTAGAGATGGCATTGTAGAGATGGCATTGTAGAGATGGCATTGTAGAGATGGCATTATGAGATGGCATAGTGAGATGATTTAGAGATGGCATTGTAGAATGGCATTTAGAGATGGCATTGTAGAGATGGCATATGGAGGAAATAGAGAGGATTTAGAGAGGCTATGGAGATGGCATTGTGAGATGGCATTGTAGAGATATAGAGATGGCATATTAAGATGGCATTGTAGATGGCATTTAGAGATGGATTGTAGAGATGGATTGTAGAATGGATTGTAGAGATGGATTGGAGATGGCGTTGTAAGATGGCATTGTAAGATGGATTGTAGAGTGGCATTGTAGAATGGTATTGTGAGATGGATGTGGAATAAAATGGATGGCATGAATGGCATTTAGAGATGGCATGTGGGATGGCATTGTGATGGTATTGTAGAGATGGCATAGTGAGATACATAATGATGGCATTGTAGAGATGGCATTGTAGAGATGGCATTGTAAGATGGCATTGTAGAGATGGCATTGTAGAGATGGATATGGAGATGGCATTGTAGAGATGGCATTGTAGAGATGGCATTGTAGAGATGGCATAGTGGAGATGGCATTGTAGAGATGGCATTGTAGAGATGGCATTGTAGAGATGGCATTTAGGATGGCATTATAGAGATGGCATTGTAGAATGGATTGAGGAGGATAGAGATGGCATTGTAGAGATGGTTGTAGAGATGGCATTGTAGAATGGCATTGTAGAATGGCATTGTAGGATGGTTGTGAGATGGTAGTGGAGATAACATAATAGAATGGCATTAGAGTGGCATTGTAGAGATGGCATTAGAGAGATGATAAGATTGATAGAGGGATTATAAAGGTATTGAGATGGCATTGTAGAGAGGCATTGTAGAGAGGCATAGAGAGGAATAAGAGAGGACATTATAGAGATGGCATTGAGAGTGGCATTGTAGAATGGCATAGTGGAGTGAGAGATGGGAGACATATAGAGATGGCATTGTAGAGATGGCATTGTAGAGATGGATTGTAGAGATGGCATGGAGAGGAATAAAGATGAATGATGAAGATGGATTGAGAGGATTGTAGAGAGGGTAGTGGCATTGAGAGATGGCATTGAGATGGCATTGTAGATGGCATTGTAGAGATGGCATAGTGAGGATAATAGAGATGGCATTGTAGAGATGGCATTGGAGATGGCATAGAGATGGCATTGTAGAGATGGCATTGTAGAGATGGCATAGTAGAGATGGCATTGTAGAGATGGCATTGTAGAGATGGCATTGTAGATGGCATTGTAGAGAGGTTGTAGAGATGGTATTGTAGATGAATGGAGATAATATGAGATGGCATTGATAGAGATGGAGATGTAGTGGATGGCATGAGAGATGGCATTGTAGAATGGCATTGGAGATGGCATAGATGGATTGTAAGAATGAGAGGCAGTAGAGATGGATTGTGAGATGGCATTGAGAGCATATGGAGATGGCATTGTAGAGATGGCATTGTAGAGATGGCATTATAGAATGGCATTGAGATGGCATTGTAGAGATGGCATAATAAGAGATGCATTGTAGAGATGGCATTGTAGAATGGATTGTAGAGATGGCATTATAGAGATTGGAGATGACATTATAGAGTGGCATTGTAGAGATGGCATTTAGAGATGGCATTGTAGAGATGGAATGGAATAAAAATGGATGAATAGAGATATTGTAGAGACATTATAGGAGGATGTAGAGATGGCATATAGAGATGGCATTTAGAGAGGATTGGAGAAAGGATGAGAGATGTAGAGAGGCATTAGAGATGGCATATAGAGGGCATTTAGAGATGGCATGTAGAGATGGCATATGGATGGCATATAAATAATGAGATGGATTGTAGAGATGGCATGGAGATGGCATTGTAGAGATGGCATTGTAGGATGGCATTGAGATGGTTGTAGAGATGGCATAGTGGAGATAACATAATAGAGATGGCATTGTAGAGATGGCATTGTAGAGATGGCATTGTAGAGATGGCATTGTAGAGATGGCATTATAGAGATGGCATAGTGGAGATAACATTATAGAGATGGCTTAGTGGAGATAACATAATAGAGATGGCATTGTAGAGATGGCATAGTGGAGATAACATAATAGAGATGGCATTGTAGAGATGGCATAGTGGAGATAACATAATAGAGATGGCATTGTAGAGATGGCATTGTAGAGATGGCATTGTAGAGATGGCATAGTGGAGATGGCATTGTAGAGATGGCATTGTAGAGATGGCATTGTAGAAATGGCATTGTAGAGATGGCATTGTAGAGATGGCAAAGTGGAGATAACATAATAGAGATGACATTATAGAGATGGCATTGCAGAAATGGCATTGTAGAGATGGCATTATAGAGATGGCATAGTGGAGATAACATAATAGAGGTGACATTATAGAGATGGCATTGTAGAGATGGCATTGTAGAGATGGCATAGTGGAGATAACATAATGGAGATGACATTATAGAGACGCATTGTAGAGATGGCATTATAGAGATGGCATTGTAGAGATGGCATAGTGGAGATAACATAATGGAGATGGCATAGTGGAGATAACATAATAGAGATGACATTGTAGAGATGGCATTGTAGAGATGGCATTGTAGAGATGGCATTGTAGAGATGGCATAGTGGAGATAAAATAATAGAGATGGCATTATAGAGATCGCATTGTAGAAATGGCATTGTAGAGATGGCATTATAGAGATGACATAGTGGAGATAACATAATAGAGGTGACATTATAGAGATGGCATTGTAGAGATGGTATTGTAGAGATGGCATTATAGAGATGGCATAGTGGAGATAACATAATGGAGATGACATTATAGAGATGGCATTGTAGAGATGACATTGTAGAGATGGCATTATAGAGATGACATTGTAGAGATGACATTGTAGAGATGGCATTATAGAGATGGCATTATAGAGATGACATTGTAGAGATGACATAGAAATGGCCTTGTAGATTGCTAACATGACATGGGCCATGAAGCATGCCGTGGACTCCTCGATAATTGGAACCTGTCCTTCTGCCCCAGGTTATAGAACAGTCTTGTGGTTAGTCTCCGCAGACAACATGTCGACAGACCAGATAGTGTGATATTGTATGTGGAGATTTGTACGTCTACACATGATAGAAGATATAAACCAGCAGACAACATGTCGACAGACAGTGTGATATTGTATGTGGAGATTTGTACGTCTACACGTGATAGAAGATATAAACCAGCACACAACATGTCGACAGACCAGACAGTGTGATATTGTATGTGGAGATGTGTACGTCTACACGTGATAGAAGATATAAACCAGCACACAACATGTCGACAGACCAGACAGTGTGATATTGTATGTGGAGATGTGTACGTCTACACGTGATAGAAGATATAAACCAGCACACAACATGTCGACAGACCAGACAGTGTGATATTGTATGTGGAGATCTGTACGTCTACACGTGACAGAAGATATAAACCAGCAGACATGTCGACAGACCAGACAGTGTGATATTGTATGTGGAGATTTGTACGTCTACACGTGACAGAAGATATAAACCAGCAGACATGTCGACAGACCAGACAGTGTGATATTGTATGTGGAGATTTGTACGTCTACACGTGATAGAAGATATAAACCAGCAGACAACATGTCGACAGACAGTCTGATATTGTATGTGGAGATGTGTACGTCTACACGTGATAGAAGATATAAACCAGCAGACAACATGTCGACAGACAGTGTGATATTGTATGTGGAGATGTGTACGTCTACACGTGATAGAAGATATAAACCAGCAGACCACATGTCGACAGACCAGACAGTGTGATATTGTATGTGGAGATTTGTACGTCTACACATGATAGAAGATATAAACCAGCAGACAACATGTCGACAGACAGTGTGATATTGTATGTGGAGATTTGTACGTCTACACGTGATAGAAGATATAAACCAGCACACAACATGTCGACAGACCAGACAGTGTGATATTGTATGTGGAGATTTGTACGTCTACACGTGATAGAAGATATAAACCAGCACACAACATGTCGACAGACCAGACAGTGTGATATTGTATGTGGAGATTTGTACGTCTACACGTGATAGAAGATATAAACCAGCACACAACATGTCGACAGACCAGACAGTGTGATATTGTATGTGGAGATTTGTACGTCTACACATGATAGAAGATATAAACCAGCACACAACATGTCGATAGACAGTGTGATATTGTATGTGGAGATTTGCACGCCTACACATGACAGAAGATATAAACCAGCACACAACATGTCGATAGACAGTGTGATATTGTATGTGGAGATTTGTACGTCTACTCGGGACACAAACACATGACCGATGACGACAGAGTGTGACATTCACATGGATGGCCTTGTAATTGTTTCCGATCACGATGTACCAGGACTTGTCACAGGCTCTTCGATCGTCTGCTCTGCTCGTCCTGGGAGGCAGCTCCTGATCTGTGCTTGCCTCGTCCACCCACTTGTCGTAATTCTAGGAAAGTACAGGCGTTTGCATTGATCTTCAAGTGTACATTCGTTCCCGACAAGTGCTCACGTGTCTTGTCTTCTTTCTCTCTTCACTTTATTAATCTCACATCGGGGTCCTCCTTTTGTCTTCACTAAGTCAATGAAAGTTTATATTCCTGCAGTTGTCTGTACTTAGTGAGTTCAACATATGTGTTCATCCTTTTGTCTTCACCTAGTGAATGTAACGTTTGTATTCCGTTTTGTGTCTTCTCTTGGTAAATGTAACGTTTATATTCCGTTTTGCGTCTTCACTTGGTAAATGTAACGTTTGTATTCCGTTTTGCGTCTTCACTTGGTAAATGTAACGTTTATATTCCGTTTTGCGTCTTCACTTGCTAAATGTAATGTTTATATTCCGTTTTGTGTCTTCACTTGGTAAATGTAACGTTTATATTCCGTTTTGTGTCTTTACTTGGTAAATGTAACGTTTATATTCCGTTTTGTGTCTTTACTTGATAAATGTAACGTTTATATTCCGTTTTGTGTCTTCACTTGGTAAATGTAACGTTTATATTCCGTTTTGTGTCTTCACTTGGTAAATGTAACGTTTGTATTCCGTTTTGCGTCTTCACTTGGTAAATGTAACGTTTATATTCCGTTTTGTGTCTTTACTTGGTAAATGTAACGTTTATATTCCGTTTTGTGTCTTCACTTGGTAAATATAACGTTTATATTCCGTTTTGTGTCTTCACTTGGTAAATATAACGTTTATATTCCGTTTTGTGTCTTCACTTGGTAAATGTAACGTTTATATTCCGTTTTGTGTCTTCATTTGGTAAATATAACGTTTATATTCTTTCTTTTGTCTTCATTTATGGAACCTCGCATTCTATCTATTCGTCTTGTTGTTTTCGCTTATTAAATCGCATGATTTATTTCCTAGGTGTTTAAAAAAAAAAAATATTGTAGTCATTCAGATATTTGTAATCTTCCTTTTGCATTGACTTCGTAAGGGAGGGAGAAAACAATAGGAGAGAGAGAGAGAGAGAGAGAGAGAGAGAGAGAGAGAGAGAGAGAGAGAGAGAGAGAGAGAGAGAGAGTACCAATCATGGCAGAAATGAGTCTACTAGTTCTGACAGCAATGCTATCAACCAGCCGGTCTATCTAATGGTGGTGCCAGAAATAGATTCAAGTGCGGTAAAATGGTTCCACTTTGTGGCAGATACTCAATGTATGCAACCACAACACAGCTGTACACGGATGTGCCAGGTAAATGTTGAGTTTTACAGCCAGAATATGTTGTCTGTAGCACATGTTGATGTTCGTCACCGCCACGTTCTGTCACGGCAGGTTTCAATAAACATGTCTGGAGAACTACATCAGTGTCTGGAGAACTACATCAGTCTCTGTAGAACTACTTCTATATCTGGAGAACTACATCAGTCTCTGTAGAACTACTTCTATATCTGGAGAACTACATCTATATCTGGAGAACTACATCATTGTTTGGAGAACTATATCAGTCTCTGTAGAACTACATCTATATCTGGAGAACTACATTAGTGTCTGGAGAACTACTTCTATATCTGCAGAACTACATCAGTGTCTGGAGAACTACATCTATATCTGGAGAACTACATCAGTCTCTGTAGAACTACTTCTATATCTGGAGAACTACATCTATATCTGGAGAACTACATCAATATCTGGAGAACTACATCTATATCTGGAGAACTACATCAGTGTCTGGAGAACTACATCAGTCTCTGTAGAACTACTTCTATATCTGGAGAACTACATCAGTCTCTGTAGAACTACTTCTATATCTGGAGAACTACATCTATATCTGGAGAACTACATCATTGTTTGGAGAACTATATCAGTCTCTGTAGAACTACATCTATATCTGGAGAACTACATCAGTGTCTGGAGAACTACTTCTATATCTGCAGAACTACATCAGTGTCTGGAGAACTACATCTATATCTGGAGAACTACATCAGTCTCTGTAGAACTACTTCTATATCTGGAGAACTACATCTATATCTGGAGAACTACATAAATATCTGGAGAACTACATCAGTTTCTGGAGAACTACATCAGTGTCTGGAGAACTACATCAGTCTCTGTAGAACTACTTCTATATCTGGAGAACTACATCAGTGTCTGGAGAACTACATCAGTGTCTGGAGAACTACATCAGTCTCTGTAGAAGTACTTCTATATCTGGAGAACTACATCAGTGTCTGGAGAACTACATCAGTGTCTGGAGAACTACAGCAGTCTCTGTAGAACTACTTCTATACCTGGAGAACTACATCAGTATCTGGAGAACTACATCAGTCTCTGTAGAATTACTTCTATACCTGGAGAACTACATCAGTGTCTGGAGAACTACATCAGTCTCTGTAGAACTACATCTATATCTGGAGAACTACATCAGTGTCTGGAGAACTACATCTGTATCTGGGAACTACATCAGTGTCTGGAAAACTACTTCTATATCTGGAGAACTACATCAGTGTCTGGAAAACTAAATCAGTGTCTGGAGAACTAAATCAATGTCTGGAGAACTACATCAGTGTTTGGTCAACTAAATCAGTATCTGGAGAACTACATCAATATCTGAAGAACTACGTCAATTCAAAACAATGTTTTCCCTGAGTGAATTTGAATAACGAAGATGCAAACAATAGATTGCATGATTTATAGCCTGGCATATTTCGCTGCATCTCGTCAGGCACATACAGCAAAAATCACGCAACAGTTCAATGTAGCCACAGATGAAGTAACTGTACAGAGGTGGTCTCTACGAACAAGGCGGTCACTGAGAATTTTGTTTCCGCGAAAAATTATCATAGGGCACTATAGTAATGTTTTAAATTGTAAATGTCATCAAAAGACATGCTTGACATACCCACACGGTATTCAGATGCCAGTGATTACATTCCCCCTAGACACCATTTCGTTGAAGGATTCATTCACATGCATATCCCAAAACCTAATATATGTTGTTATTTGCAAACGATGTGACATGAAGTATATTGGACAGACTGGTAGATGGCTTGCCGACCGCTTTAGGGAACACCTAAGAGATATTATTCAAAACTCTGACAAACCTGTCCCTAAGCATTTCAATTCTTCTGACAACAATTAAGTCGACGATGTATGGGCCACAGCATAGAAGCCATGCTTCTCTAACAACTTCATTAGGCGTAAAATGAAAGCCAATTAATAAACCCTCTGGGATGCATCCATCCAGTGGGAATCAATACTGTTGTAGATACATCTCTATAACTGCTGAATTCCCTAAAGATATATTCATTCATATCTGACTGTTTGATCACATTTGGCCACACATTTCTTATCTGGCACTTCTGCAGCTGAATTGGACTCAACCTTTGTAGAAAAGGAGCACCTTTCAAACCTGTACTGAACCCAAATTTTGTGTCTTCTTGGCAACGAAGGAGTTGTGTTTTTGTATTATTCTATAATTTTATGTTTTTCCTTTAGATTTGTCTGTATTGTCCCATTCCCGATGAAACGTCGTTTGTTGTGTCCTATAATACTTATTTTTTATTTTATTATTTTATTATTATATATTTTTTATTGTCTCTTGTTTTGGGGGATTTTCACTCTATGGTTTTAGATCAAGCTGCCATAAGGATTGATAATGAAGCGGGACAATATCAGCCTATTAAGAGAGGTGTTAGGCAAGAATGTGTAATGTCTTCAGATCTTTTTTCCATATACAGTGAAATATTTTCAGAAATGTAGAAGATATAAATGGAATCAGCATTGGAGGACGAAACATCGATAACATTAGATAAGCAGATGATACAGTATTGATTGCAGACAATGAGCAGGATCTGCAACAATTAGTAAATGCGGTTGTTGCATACAGTTAACAACTGGAATTAGAATTAAATTGTAAAAAGACACACATTATGGTCGTCACTAGGAAGAACGAAATACCACAATGTAATATACAAGTAAATGGGAATATTCTTCAACAAGTGAATCGGTACAATTATCTTGGAACAGTTATAACATCTGATAGGAGATGCCTTGTAGAGATTAGAACAAGAATCGCCATGGCGAAAGTAACCTTTTGCAAGATGAAAAACATACTGACCAATAAAAAGATGCCAATTGAAACGAGAAAAAGAGTGTTGAGGGGGTACATAGAGCCTGTTATTTTGTATGGATGTGAAACTTGGACAATGGGCAGTCAAGCTGAAAAACATCTGATGGCTGCAGAAATGTGGTTTCTGAGGAAAATGCAAAGAATACCATGGACAGACAGAAAAGCCAATGACCAAGTACTATAGGAGACAAATGAAAATCGAATACTGATTAGAGAAATTAGACGTAGACAGTCAACATTTTTTGGACATGTTATGAGAAGAAATGGGTTGGAGAACTTAGTGACAACTGGCAAGATCGAAGGGAACAGGCCAAAGGGAAGACCGAGAGGAAAATAACTGGATGGCTTGACAACATGGCATGGTCGAGACAGGAACACTGAGCTGATCCACGACTCTGGTGATAGAGTGAAATGACGAGTCTTGCCCTCCCACGCTTTCCGGCATGGCACATGATTGATTGATTGATGTTTGTTCATCGTTATGGAGTCCGTTGTAAAGTTTGTACACTGTGTCCGTGTTTAGTGTGTCTCATCTCTTGGCAGGAGCTACATATACCTAACTGTTTGTATGTCAGTTGGGTATGTGTTCGACCACCCTGTCGTTTGTTTAACTGCCTCCCTCCTGTTCTGCCGATGTAGGTAGACTGGCATATGATAAATACACTTAGATTTGGCGTACACAGGGGCAGGTTCTTTTATAAAGATTTTATATCATAAGTTTTATATTTCATATGTTTTGTATTTCACGTGTTTCTACGTCTCGACCTTCTTTATACAAACACTTTTCATTTTCATGTGAGTCCAGGATTTGTGGAAATCCCATATGCAGGTCATTTCCACACAAGGACAGCACTAGTTCACTTCTAGGATTTTATTGATTTCAAACTAGAAATTGGCCTCCAATGCCTTAACGAGAAATTGGCCAGGAATCCATTTACCCAGGAAACTGCCAGGACGGCGTTTATCAAGCAGCTGCCTGGGAATGGTGGCGACTTAACGGATGGCGCTCGCTTTTATTTCCTGTGGCGGTACACGCCAAAAGTACATCTCTCTCTATATATTAGTATCAGTTGTAATAGCAGTAATAAAATCTGCAGTAGTGTCACATTTATTATTATTATTAATATATAGTAGTAGTAGTAGTAGTAGTAGTAGTAGTAGTAGTAGTAGTAGTAGTAGTAGTAGTAGTAGTAGTAGTAGTAGTAGTAACAGCATCAGTAGCAGCAGCAGCAGTAGTAGTAGTAGTAGTGGTGGTGGTGGTGGTGGTGGTGGTAGCAGTAGTAGTAGTGTAGTAGTAGTAGTAGTAGTAGCAGCAGCAGCAGCAGTAGTAGTATTAGTAGTAGTAGTAGTAGTAGTAGTAGTAGTAGTAGTAGTAGTATACTTCTGAAAATATACTTTGCTAATATAAATTAATGACTAAAATAGCGGGTAGTAATGTCCGTCTTCCATAGTTGTGGGTTCAGGTGGATGGTGGACCTGCCAAATGGTGAAACGTTGTCATCGAGACAAGTTCAAGTCCCCTATAAATGTTACTGTTTATATTGTCTGTTTATATTGCACATTTCCTGTAATGCTATGAGTGCAGATCAATACCTCCTATCAATGACTTTGTTGTTTTTGTTTTTTTGCATATCCTTTACAGGACATCGCTGTCAACAGCAGCATCTTTCAGCTGTCTATTGATTTCTTGGCAAGATTACGCTCAGTAGTTTGCCATTGCTTTCTGAGCGGCCGGCTCAGTATCCCGCAAGTCACCAGCGGGGGTCGAACCGCTCCCAGTTCTCTCCCGCTACGAGACTCTGTGTGATAAACGGGATTACGGAGAAAGTGTTGTAACCCCTCAGCCAGAGAGACCGGCTATCAATGACTAACTAGTCACAAATCAGAATTATCCCGGGCAGAAATGTTGACCCAGTTCGTTGCTGATAAAACCTTTTACCATAATTGATCACGTGGTATCGTCAAGCTATTTTCCCTTCTCAGTTTCCCAGTTTGGGACAATAAAGAATTATCACCATACAGAATTCTAAAGATAGAAAATAGTCAGATAATATCAGCACAAATCAGATGAGGTCCTGTAGGCCAGGCCGCGGGGCAGGCCAGGCCGACTGTAGCATACTTTCGTGTGGAGACGGCTCCACTATCGATCTGACCAACGTTGTCGGGCTGACGTCTCTATAGGGTCAGGCACAAGTGGGCCTGTGTATGGAAACACATTCGCACACATTTCACTTGTCTCTGAACTCATATTCTGTGCATTTTGTGAAGTATAGGCATACACACACGCACGCGCGCGCGCACACACACGCACACATACACGCGCACAAGCATGCCGTGTCTGCATCTTATAAACCGCGCAGATTAACACAAGCCATTGTATTTGTGTTTCTGGAAGGGCTGTTCATATGTTAATGATACTACCGGAGGCACGCGCTCGCACACACACATACACATACACGCACGCACGCACAGACAGGCAGGCAGGCAGGCAGGCATGCATATACATGCGTACATACATACAAAGACAGACAGACTGACGGACAGACAGACACATACATACACATACATACATATACACACATACATACATACACACATACATACACACACACACACCATCAAAATGGGTTGGATAGATTGATAACATATGCATAAATTGAGGAGTAGACAGAGAGAGAGAGAGAGAGAGAGAGAGAGAGAGAGAGAGAGAGAGAGAGAGAGAGAGAGAGAGAGAGAGAGAGAGAGGGACAGACAGAGAGAGAGAGAGAGAGAGAGAGAGAGAGAGAGAGACAGACAGACAGACAGACAGAAAGAGGGGGGGGGGGGGAGTGTTGAGGAGTAGAGTGCGAGAGAGTAAACAGAAGAATGTTGAGAGCAGGTGTGAAAACGGGGAATGAAAGGCAATAATTGTAGACGTGAACGATGCACATTACACCAACAACAATAACTGGGAACATCAGTGATACATCGCAAACAATAATAATTAATAATTGTGAACATCAGTGATACACTAATACACCAACAACAATAATTGTGAAGATCAGTGATACACCAACAACAACAACTGTGAACATTAGTGATACACCAACAGAAATAACTGTGAACGTCAATGATACACCAACAACAAGAGTTGTGAACATCAGTGAAACACCAAGAACAACAACTGTGAACATCAATGATATACCAAGAACAATAACTGAACATCAATTATAGTAGTTATAAATGTAGGATTCGGTTCTCATTTGCCGGAGCCTCCGGCAATTGACCTTGACCTCGGCTGATTTTCACTCCCCCTCGGTCATATAGTTGGGTGGGGTAAGGGGTGGTATCTAGGTCATATCTAAGGGTGATAATTCTAAGATTTTATGTTTTCTAAGGGCAGATAACTATTGAGTGGGTGTATAAAAATTTTAATTAATTATTATAAAATAAAATAAAATAAATAAAAATAAAAATAAATAACGACGGGGTGCGGGGTGGTGGCGAGGAGGTGGGCGCGTGGGGCGAGGCTAGGTGATTTGGGTTTAAACACTATCATCACAGGGTTACAAATGAAAACCTTAAAATGTACAGATGGTCGATATTATTGATTTTAGCGGATATAGCTTAGTGAAATTCGTTGGTGAGGGATGGGTAGCGGCTATTAGTGCTTTGTAGAGTGTCGTAGTGGCCTATACACTATCATCATACGGGTTACAAATGAAAACCTTAAAAAGTAAAAATGGCCGATAATATTGATTTTAGCGGGTATAGCTTAGTGAAATTCGTTGGTGAGGGGTGGGTAGCGGCTATTAGTGATTTTTAGAGTGTCGTAGCTGCCTATACACTATCATCATAGGGGTACAAATGAAAACCTTAAAAAGTAAATATGGCCGATTTTAATGATTTTAGCGGGTATAGCTTACTTAAATTTATTAAGAGGTGGGTAGCGGCTAGTAGTGCTATGTAGAGGGTCGTAGTGACTTATTCACTAACATAACACGTGTTACAAATGAAACCTTGAAAGCTAAAGATCGCTGATTGTAATGGATATAGTGTAGTATCATTCGGCGGTAAGGGTGGGTAACAGGTATTAGTGATCAAACAGTGGTCAAGTGGTGGTCAAGTAAGGAAAATTTTAGGGAAAAGTGATTGTAATGATATGATGATGCTTAAAGGGTGGTAAATTAGTGGTCAAGCAAGGAAAATTTTAGGGAAAAGTGATTGTAATGATATGATGATGCTTAAAGGGTGGTAAATTAGTGGTCAAATAGTGGTCAAGTAGTAGTCAAGTAGTAGTCAAGTGGTAGTCAAGTAAGGAAATTTTAGGGAAAAAGTGGTTGTAATGATATGGTGATGATTAAAGGGTGGTAAATTAGTGGTCAAGCAATGGTCAAGGGGTGGTCAAGTAGTGGTCAAGTAAGGAACATTTTAGGGAAAAGTGGTTATAATGATATGGTGATGATTAAAGGGTGGTAAATTAGTGGTCAAGCAATGGTCAAGTGGTGGTCAAGTAGGGAAAATTTTAGGGAAAATTGGTCGTAGCGACATGGTGATGGTTAAAGGATGGTAAATTAGTGGTAAATTAGTGGTCAAGTGGTGGTCAAGTGGTCGAGTGACCACTTAAATTGTAGATGACGATGTCCCTAAGATTATGGTAGTGGTTAAAGTGATCGATGACATGGTCAAGTAGCGGTCAACCAGTGGTCAAGTGGTCGAATGAACACTTAAAAGGTAGAGAAAAGTACGTATATTGAAACGGTGATGGTAAAATGGTCGACAACGTGGTCAAGCAGTGGTCAAGTAGTGCTCAACCAGTGGTCAACCGCTCAAGTGAGAAAATTGTAGGGTATGGTACGTGTAGTGAAACAAAGATGAATAAATTAAGTAGTGACGTTGTCAAGTAGTGATCAAGTAGCGGGCAAGTACTGGTCAAATGGTCGAGTGACCACTTAAATTGTAAGGGAAAGTACGTGTAGTGAACCTGTGTTGGTTAAAGTGATCGATGACGTGCTCAAGTAGTGGCCAAGTAGTGGTAAATGGTCGAATGACTACTTAAATTGTCGGTGAAAGTAGGTATGGTGACATGGTGATGATCAAGAGTTGGTCAAGTGGTGCTCAAATAGTGGTCAAGTAGTGGTCTAGTAGTCGAATGACCACTTAAATTATAGGGTATGGTACGTGTAGTGAAACGGTGATGGTAAAATAAGTAAGGACATAGTCAAATAGTGGTCAAGTACTGGTGAAGTAGTGATCAAGGGGTCGAAGGATCACTTAAATTGTAGGGTATGGTATGTGTAGTGACATGATGATGGTTAAAGTGATCGATGAAATGATCAAGACGTTATGCCGACTGCTAAGTTCAGAAAGTAATGTCCTTACTAGCGGCAATTTCCCTGACAGAATCGCCTCGAGCACTGATTTTGTATTGATCAATAGCACCTAGTGGTACAGTCAACACACATGGACAATAGTTACATCTGGTCAAAGATGGCGTTGCACCCTATCACACATGGGTAATTGCTACAACCAAACTACGTCTCATTCACTAAAACTGGTCAAATATGGTGTCACAGCCGGTCACAGGGGTAATGGGACATCTGAGACACGTGGTTAAGAGGGAAACTATAGAAAAAGGGTGTCCTATCGGTTGTCGAGTCAGGGAACCTAACGTATGATGATCACTGTGTATAGGAGTGAATACACTGCATCATCACCACTGCATCCGAAGGGTAAAATGGTCACCCCCTTCTCTCTCTCTTTTCTATAACCGTGTAGTCCTAGTGTTATCCGGTTACACCAAAGGACACCCGAGCATCAACACAACAAACTGCCCCGATTCAACCTTAGGCAATGCACGTAACATGACAGGTCACATGTCCGCCGTCATAATCAGCGACGTTATCACGTATCAAATTAGATAGCCACACTTTCATTTCCTTTCTATGTGTCCATAGTGTCTTTACATCTTTCTCCAGAAAACCATTTCCAAGACCAATATATGTTATTTGTCAGTGTACCTGCTCAGTGCCACACTTCACAACCAGACAAAAATACACGTTCTATGTACCACTTCAACCGTCAAATAAGAAAATATGTTAGACAAAATATTAAAATTATTGGTCAAACAGAGAAAGATAGCACCCAAACTTATAAAAAGTAGGAACATATGTTAATCAAATGGAAAATATCTTGGCCAAATAGGAAAATTTCTTAGCCAAATGGGGAAAATATTGTCCAAGTAACGAAATATCCCCCGACAAACTTAGCAAAAGTACAAAACTTTGTTAAGCAAGTATGAAAAGGTATCGACCAAGTAGAGAAATATATCACCCAAACTTATAAAAAGTAGGAACATATGTTAACCACAGAGAAAATACCTTGGCCAAATAGGAAAATTTGTTAGCCAAATGGGGAAAATATTGTCCAAGTGACGAAATACCCCCCAACAAACTTAGGAAAAGTACGAAACTTTGTTAAGCAAGTATGAAAAGGTATCGACCAGAGAAATAGATCACCTAAACTTATAAAAAGTAAGAACATATGTTAACCAAATGGAAAATATCTTGGCCAAATAGGAATTTTTTTTAGCCAAATGGGGAAAATATTGTCCAAGTAACGAAATATCCCCCAACAAACTTAGGAAAAGTACGAAACTTTGTTAAGCAAGTATGAAAAGGTATCGACCAAATAGAGAAATATATCACCTAAACTTATAAAAAGTAAGAACATATGTTAACCAAACGAAAAATATCTTGGCCAAATAGGAAAATTTGTTAGCCAAATGGGGAAAATATTGTCCAAGTAACGAAATATCCCCCAACAACTTAGGAAAAGTACGAAACTTTGTTAAGCAAGTATGAAAAGGTATCGACCAAACAGAGAAATATATCACCCAAACTTATAAAAAGTAGGAACATATGTTAACCAAATGGAAAATATCTTGGCCAAATAGGAAATATTGTTAGCCAAATAGAAAAAATATTGACCACGTAACGATATATCTTGTCCACACTTATGAAAAGTAGGGAAATTTGTTAGTCAAATGAGGAAAATATTGACCACGTAACGAAATACCCCCCAAAAAACTTAGGAAAAGTACGAAACTTTGTTAAGCAAGTATGAAAAGGTATCGGCCAAACAGAGAAATATATCACCCAAACTTATAAAAAGTAGGGACATATGTTAACCAAATGGAAAATATCTTGGCCAAATAGGAAAATTTGTTAGCCAAATAGAAAAAATATTGACCACGTAACGATATATCTTGTCCACACTTATGAAAAGTAGGGAAATTTGTTAGTCAAATGGGGAAAAGTGTCGGGCAAATACAGAAAGTGCTCAACCAAACTTATAAAACGTAGGAAAATTGTTATTCAAACGGGAAAGCTATTGAACAACTAGGAAAATGTAATAGTCAAAGAATAATAATATTGAACAAGTAATGAAATATATCATTCAAACTTATGAAAAGTAGGAAGCCTTGATAACCAAATGTGAAAAATATCACTCAAAGAGAGAAATAGCTCGCCCCAACGTATAAAAAGTAGGAAAATTGTCGGCCAAAGGGGAAAAAGTTAGACCAAATACAGAAATATCTCGACCAAACTTATAAAAATCTAGGAAAAAATAGTACCCAACACAACTAAAAGGCTGACTAAAGTTATAAATCCAAACTTATAAAAATAACCAAATAGGAAAACATATTGACCAACGGCCAAAGGGGAAAAAGGTAGACCAAATACAGAAATATCTCGACCAAACTTATAAAAATCTAGGAAAAAATAGTACCCAACACAACTAAAAGGCTGACTAAAGTTATAAATCCAAACTTATAAAAATAACCAAATAGGAAAACATATTGACCAAGTACAGACATATATCAATCAAACTTATAAACTTGTCGTCCAAAGTGATAAAAAACAAAGAAAGGCTGTCAACCAGTCTAAGAAATAGGTATGGAAAAGTAAGTCGACCAAGCTCAGAAAAAAAAAAAAAAAAAAAAGGAAATAAAAATATAACTTCTGTAGTCTTGGTCGACTTACTTTTCCATACCTATTTCTTAGACTGGTTGACAGCCTTTCTTTGTTTTTTATCACTTTGGACGACAAGTTTATAAGTTTGATTGATATATGTCTGTACTTGGTCAATATGTTTTCCTATTTGGTTATTTTTATAAGTTTGGATTTATAACTTTAGTCAGCCTTTTAGTTGTGTTGGGTACTATTTTTTCCTAGATTTTTATAAGTTTGGTCGAGATATTTCTGTATTTGGTCTACCTTTTTCCCCTTTGGCCGTTGGTCAATATGTTTTCCTATTTGGTTATTTTTATAAGTTTGGATTTATAACTTTAGTCAGCCTTTTAGTTGTGTTGGGTACTATTTTTCCTAGATTTTTATAAGTTTGGTCGAGATATTTCTGTATTTGGTCTAACTTTATCCCCTTTGGCCGACAATTTTCCTACTTTTTATACGTTGGGGCGAGCTATTTCTCTCTTTGAGTGATATTTTTCACATTTGGTTATCAAGGCTTCCTACTTTTCATAAGTTTGAATGATATATTTCATTACTTGTTCAATATTATTCTTCTTTGACTATTACATTTTCCTAGTTGTTCAATAGCTTTCCCGTTTGAATAACAATTTTCCTACGTTTTATAAGTTTGGTTGAGCACTTTCTGTATTTGCCCGACACTTTTCCCCATTTGACTAACAAATTTCCCTACTTTTTCATAAGTGTGGACAAGATATATCGTTACGTGGTCAATATTTTTTCTATTTGGCTAACAAATTTTCCTATTTGGCCAAGATATTTTCCATTTGGTTAACATATGTCCCTACTTTTTATAAGTTTGGGTGATATATTTCTCTGTTTGGCCGATACCTTTTCATACTTGCTTAACAAAGTTTCGTACTTTTCCTAAGTTTTTTGGGGGGTATTTCGTTACGTGGTCAATATTTTCCTCATTTGACTAACAAATTTCCCTACTTTTCATAAGTGTGGACAAGATATATCGTTACGTGGTCAATATTTTTTCTATTTGGCTAACAATATTTCCTATTTGGCCAAGATATTTTCCATTTGGTTAACATATGTTCCTACTTTTTATAAGTTTGGGTGATATATTTCTCTGTTTGGTCGATACCTTTTCATACTTGCTTAACAAAGTTTCGTACTCTTCCTAAGTTTGTTGGGGGATATTTCGTTACTTGGACAATATTTTCCCCATTTGGCTAACAAATTTTCCTATTTGGCCAAGATATTTTCCGTTTGGTTAACATATGTTCTTACTTTTTATAAGTTTAGGTGATATATTTCTCTATTTGGTCGATACCTTTTCATACTTGCTTAACAAAATTTCGTACTTTTCCTAAGTTTGTTGGGGGATATTTCGTTACTTGGACAATATTTTCCCCATTTGGCTAAAAAAATTTCCTATTTGGCCAAGATATTTTCCATTTGGTTAACATATGTTCTTACTTTTTATAAGTTTAGGTGATCTATTTCTCTGGTCGATACCTTTTCATACTTGCTTAACAAAGTTTCGTACTTTTCCTAAGTTTGTTGGGGGTATTTCGTCACTTGGACAATATTTTCCCCATTTGGCTAACAAATTTTCCTATTTGGCCAAGGTATTTTCTCTAACCTATTTCTTAGACTGGTTGACAGCCTTTCTTTGTTTTTTATCACTTTGGACGACAAGTTTATAAGTTTGATTGATATATGTCTGTACTTGGTCAATATGTTTTCCTATTTGGTTATTTTTATAAGTTTGGATTTATAACTTTAGTCAGCCTTTTAGTTGTGTTGGGTACTATTTTTTCCTAGATTTTTATAAGTTTGGTCGAGATATTTCTGTATTTGGTCTAACTTTTTCCCCTTTGGCCGACAATTTTCCTACTTTTTATACGTTGGGGCGAGCTATTTCTCTCTTTGAGTGATATTTTTCACATTTGGTTATCAAGGCTTCCTACTTTTCATAAGTTTGAATGATATATTTCATTACTTGTTCAATATTATTCTTCTTTGACTATTACATTTTCCTAGTTGTTCAATAGCTTTCCGTTTGAATAACAATTTTCCTACGTTTTATAAGTTTGGTTGAGCACTTTCTGTATTTGCCCGACACTTTTCCCCATTTGACTAACAAATTTCCCTACTTTTCATAAGTGTGGACAAGATATATCGTTACGTGGTCAATATTTTTTCTATTTGGCTAACAAATTTTCCTATTTGGCCAAGATATTTTCCATTTGGTTAACATATGTCCCTACTTTTTATAAGTTTGGGTGATATATTTCTCTGTTTGGCCGATACCTTTTCATACTTGCTTAACAAAGTTTCGTACTTTTCCTAAGTTTTTTGGGGGGTATTTCGTTACGTGGTCAATATTTTCCTCATTTGACTAACAAATTTCCCTACTTTTCATAAGTGTGGACAAGATATATCGTTACGTGGTCAATATTTTTTCTATTTGGCTAACAATATTTCCTATTTGGCCAAGATATTTTCCATTTGGTTAACATATGTTCCTACTTTTTATAAGTTTGGGTGATATATTTCTCTGTTTGGTCGATACCTTTTCATACTTGCTTAACAAAGTTTCGTACTTTTCCTAAGTTGTTGGGGGATATTTCGTTACTTGGACAATATTTTCCCCATTTGGCTAACAAATTTTCCTATTTGGCCAAGATATTTTTCGTTTGGTTAACATATGTTCTTACTTTTTATAAGTTTAGGTGATATATTTCTCTATTTGGTCGATACCTTTTCATACTTGCTTAACAAAGTTTCGTACTTTTCCTAAGTTTGTTGGGGGATATTTCGTTACTTGGACAATATTTTCCCCATTTGGCTAAAAAAAATTCCTATTTGGCCAAGATATTTTCCATTTGGTTAACATATGTTCTTACTTTTTATAAGTTTAGGTGATCTATTTCTCTGGTCGATACCTTTTCATACTTGCTTAACAAAGTTTCGTACTTTTCCTAAGTTTGTTGGGGGGTATTTCGTCACTTGGACAATATTTTCCCCATTTGGCTAACAAATTTTCCTATTTGGCCAAGGTATTTTCTCTGTGGTTAACATATGTTCCTACTTTTATAAGTTTGGGTGATATATTTCTCTACTTGGTCGATACCTTTTCATACTTGCTTAACAAAGTTTTGTACTTTTGCTAAGTTTGTCGGGGGATATTTCGTTACTTGGACAATATTTTCCCCATTTGGCTAAGAAATTTTCCTATTTGGCCAAGATATTTTCCATTTGATTAACATATGTTCCTACTTTTTATAAGTTTGGGTGCTATCTTTCTCTGTTTGACCAATAATTTTAATATTTTGTCTAACATATTTTCTTATTTGACGGTTGAAGTGGTACATAGAACGTGTATTTTTGTCTGGTTGTGAAGTGTGGCACTGAGCAGGTACACTGACAAATAACATATATTGGTCTTGGAAATGGTTTTCTGGAGAAAGATGTAAAGACACTATGGACACATAGAAAGGAAATGAAAGTGTGGCTATCTAATTTGATACGTGATAACGTCGCTGATTATGACGGCGGACATGTGACCTGTCATGTTACGTGCATTGCCTAAGGTTGAATCGGGGCAGTTTGTTGTGTTGATGCTCGGGTGTCCTTTGGTGTAACCGGATAACACTAGGACTACACGGTTATAGAAAAGAGAGAGAGAAGGGGGTGACCATTTTACCCTTCGGATGCAGTGGTGATGATGCAGTGTATTCACTCCTATACACAGTGATCATCATACGTTAGGTTCCCTGACTCGACAACCGATAGGACACCCTTTTTCTATAGTTTCCCTCTTAACCACGTGTCTCAGATGTCCCATTACCCCTGTGACCGACTGTGACACCATATTTGACCAGTTTTAGTGAATGAGACGTAGTTTGGTTGTAGCAATTACCCATGTGTGATAGGGTGCAACGCCATCTTTGACCAGATGTAACTATTGTCCATGTGTGTTGACTGTACCACTAGGTGCTATTGATCAATACAAAATCAGTGCTCGAGGCGATTCTGTCAGGGAAATTGCCGCTAGTAAGGACATTACTTTCTGAACTTAGCAGTCGGCATAACGTCTTGATCATTTCATCGATCACTTTAACCATCATCATGTCACTACACATACCATACCCTACAATTTAAGTGATCCTTCGACCCCTTGATCACTACTTCACCAGTACTTGACCACTATTTGACTATGTCCTTACTTATTTTACCATCACCGTTTCACTACACGTACCATACCCTATAATTTAAGTGGTCATTCGACTACTAGACCACTACTTGACCACTATTTGAGCACCACTTGACCAACTCTTGATCATCACCATGTCACCATACCTACTTTCACCGACAATTTAAGTAGTCATTCGACCATTTACCACTACTTGGCCACTACTTGAGCACGTCATCGATCACTTTAACCAACACAGGTTCACTACACGTACTTTCCCTTACAATTTAAGTGGTCACTCGACCATTTGACCAGTACTTGCCCGCTACTTGATCACTACTTGACAACGTCACTACTTAATTTATTCATCTTTGTTTCACTACACGTACCATACCCTACAATTTTCTCACTTGAGCGGTTGACCACTGGTTGAGCACTACTTGACCACTGCTTGACCACGTTGTCGACCATTTTACCATCACCGTTTCAATATACGTACTTTTCTCTACCTTTTAAGTGTTCATTCGACCACTTGACCACTGGTTGACCGCTACTTGACCATGTCATCGATCACTTTAACCACTACCATAATCTTAGGGACATCGTCATCTACAATTTAAGTGGTCACTCGACCACTTGACCACCACTTGACCACTAATTTACCACTAATTTACCATCCTTTAACCATCACCATGTCGCTACGACCAATTTTCCCTAAAATTTTCCCTACTTGACCACCACTTGACCATTGCTTGACCACTAATTTACCACCCTTTAATCATCACCATATCATTATAACCACTTTTCCCTAAAATGTTCCTTACTTGACCACTACTTGACCACCCCTTGACCATTGCTTGACCACTAATTTACCACCCTTTAATCATCACCATATCATTACAACCACTTTTTCCCTAAAATTTCCTTACTTGACTACCACTTGACTACTACTTGACCACTACTTGACCACTATTTGACCACTAATTTACCACCCTTTAAGCATCATCATATCATTACAATCACTTTTCCCTAAAATTTTCCTTGCTTGACCACTAATTTACCACCCTTTAAGCATCATCATATCATTACAATCACTTTTCCCTAAAATTTTCCTTACTTGACCACCACTTGACCACTGTTTGATCACTAATACCTGTTACCCACCCCTTACCGCCGAATGATACTACACTATATCCATTACAATCAGCGATCTTTAGCTTTCAAGGTTTCATTTGTAACACGTGTTATGTTAGTGAATAAGTCACTACGACCCTCTACATAGCACTACTAGCCGCTACCCACCTCTTAATAAATTTAAGTAAGCTATACCCGCTAAAATCATTAAAATCGGCCATATTTACTTTTTAAGGTTTTCATTTGTACCCCTATGATGATAGTGTATAGGCAGCTACGACACTCTAAAAATCACTAATAGCCGCTACCCACCCCTCACCAACGAATTTCACTAAGCTATACCCGCTAAAATCAATATTATCGGCCATTTTTACTTTTTAAGGTTTTCATTTGTAACCCGTATGATGATAGTGTATAGGCCACTACGACACTCTACAAAGCACTAATAGCCGCTACCCATCCCCTCACCAACGAATTTCACTAAGCTATATCCCGCTAAAATCAATAATATCGACCATCTGTACATTTTAAGGTTTTCATTTGTAACCCTGTGATGATAGTGTTTAAACCCAAATCACCTAGCCTCGCCCCACGCGCCCACCTCCTCGCCACCACCCCGCACCCCGTCGTTATTTATTTTTATTTTTATTTATTTTATTTTATTTTATAATAATTAATTAAAATTTTTATACACCCACTCAATAGTTATCTGCCCTTAGAAAACATAAAATCTTAGAATTATCACCCTTAGATATGACCTAGATACCACCCCTTACCCCACCCAACTATATGACCGAGGGGGAGTGAAAATCAGCCGAGGTCAAGGTCAATTGCCGGAGGCTCCGGCAAATGAGAACCGAATCCTACATTTATAACTACTAATTATACACCAACAACAACAAATGTGAACATCAGTGACACATCAACAATAACAACTGTGACCATCAGTGATACACCAACAACAACAACTGTGAACACCAGAGATACACCAACAACAGTATCTGGGAACATCAGTGATACACCAACAACAGTATCTGAGAACATCAGTGATACACCAACAACAGTATCTGAGAACATCAGTGATACACCAACAACAGTATCTGAGAACATCAGTGATACACCAACAACAGTATCTGAGAACATCAGTGGTACACCAACAACAGTATCTGAGAACATCAGTGATACACCAACAACAGTATCTGAGAACATCAGTGATACACCAACAACAGTATCTGAGAACATCAGTGATACACCAACAACAGTATCTGAGAACATCAGTGATACACCAACAACAGTATCTGAGAACATCAGTGATACACCAACAACAGTATCTGAGAACATCAGTGATACACCAACAACAGTATCTGAGAACATCAGTGATACACCAACAACAACAACTGGGAACATCAGGGATACACCAACAACAGTATCTGAGAACATCAGTGATACACCAACAACAACAATTGTGAACACCAGAGATACACCAACAACAGTATCTGGGAACATCAGTGATACACCGACAACAAAAACTGTGAACACCAGAGATACACTAAACACAATAACTGTGGACATCAGTGATACATCAAAAATCAAAAATAACAACTGTGACCATCAGTGATACATCAATAACAACTGGGAACATCAGTGATACACCAACAACAATATCTGGGAACATCAGTGATACACCAACAACAATATCTGGGAACATAAGTGATACACCAACAACAATATCTGGGAACATCAGTGATACACCAACAACAACAACAACTGCCAACATCAGTGATACACCAACAACAACAACAACTGGGAACATCAGTGATACACCAACAAAAGTATCTGAGAACATCAGTGATACACCAACAACAACAATTGTGAACATCAGAGATACAGCAACAACAGTATCTGGGAACATCAGTGATACACCGACAACAACAACAACTGTGAACACCAGAGATACACTAAACACAATAACTGTGAACATCAGTGATACATCAAAAATCAAAAATAACAACTGTGACCATCAGTGATACACCAATAACAACTGGGAACATCAGTGATACACCAACAACAAAATCTGGGAACATCAGTGATACACCAACAACAATATCTGGGAACATCAGTGATACACCAACAACAGTATCTGGGAACATCAGTGATACACCAACAACAACAACTGTGAACATCAGTGATACACCAACAACAACAACTGGGAACATCAGTGATACACCAACAACAGTATCTGGGAGCATCAGTGATACACCAACAACAACTGGGAACATTAGTGATACACCAACAACAACAACTGGGAACATCAGTGATACACCAACAACAATATCTGGGAACATCAGTGATACACCAACAACAACTTGAACACCAGTGATACACCAACAACAACTTGAACACCAGTGATACACCAACAACAACTTGAACACCAATGATACAACAACAACTATGAGCACCAGTGATACACCAACAACAACAACTGTGAACACCAGTGATACAACAACAACAATTGTGAACACTAGTGATACCCCAACAATACCAGGAAAGGCAACAGAGTTCAGTGGCAGAAGTGACTGTGGAGATGTTGAGATGAGCGTCCCGCAGCGGACGAGGAGTGCAAGAAACACACACCACACGTATTCATTGGTGCCATCCCACTCCATCATCTTCTACCTTCGACGATATGTTGTTTTTATTATTAATATTATTATTATTATTATTATTATTATTATTATTATTATTATTATTATTATTATTACTATTATTATTATGTTAAAGAAAATATTACAGGACCCCATTTAGCGCCTGGAGGCACATAGTCCAGGCTCGGTATTGTCAGCCCTATCGGCACTGGATGATGATGATGGTTAATACCAGGGCCGGCCGCCTTCACTGACCAGGACAAGTTCTAGTTCCTGCTTTGGGCTGGGTCCACCTGCCAACCTCAGTCGGTCAAAGTGTCTTCGCCTTACAGGGGACTCGAACTCCTGACCGCCGGGCCTGCATGCCAGTGTTCTAGCCACTGTGATACCTCGGCTCACCGCGCCCTCCTCGGCTAGTTCTCAACACTTCATAAACTTCTTCTTCTTCAGCGTTCCGAGCCATTGAGGTTCCTTGCTGCAGATACAATCCATCTCCATTCGTCTCTCTGGTTGACCTTCTCTTGCCAGTGGTTGATTCCAAATGCTTGTAGGTCTGTACATGTATTATCTCTCCACCGTCTTCTTGGTCTACCTCGGGGTCTACGGTCATTTATTTCCTGAGTGTAAGCGAGTTTTGTTTCCCTATTATCTTCCATTCTTTCTATATGCCCCAGCCATTGTAATCTATTAGCCTTCATGATACCAGTGATTAGCGGGGACTTAAACAGATCATACACTTCATAAACTACATCCTTAAAATAAACAAAGAAAATGCGTTTTATGTGATGTAATTGACGAACAATAAACGATTGCTCAAATATAGTAAGGCCTTAACAATTAAGCGTCTCCAATCGGTTTTATGAAGAAAAAAAAAATAAAGACTGTTTTCAATTTGAAGTGATCGTAGTGATAACGGATGCTCCACGTTCGTAAAATACCTGTGACCATGTGTACTCATTGTTTCAGCTTAAGTATTATTAATTTGTTCACTTCATATGAGATACAACTCTGCAGTATAACCTGACGAGATGCAGCGAAATATACCAGGCAATCAATCGTGTGTGACTTGTGTGTTTACATTCACTAAGGGAATACACTGTTTCAAACCTGATGTGGCCGCTCATGTCAAGGATACTGACTGTCAGTGACTGACGCTTGCTATATTGCATTGATCACACTAGCCACGATTTCATTGGACTGTTTTTTCCGTCAGACGGCAGAACGACTCTCTTCCGTGTTTATCAATATCAGCCCCGAGTCAATGTTTGTATTTGCTCTACCACATTCCTTCCGCTCCTTCATGCCTAACATATTCATGTTCATCTTTATATTTCTGTTACTGCAAAATCTAACTGATCCATTTCTTCTACTACACAATCTTACTAGTCTATTTCTTATCCTACATAATCTAACTAGTCTATTTCTTATCCTACATAATCTAACTAGTCTATTTCTTATCCTACATAATCTAACTAGTCTATTTCTTATCCTACATAATCTAACTAGTCTATTTCTTATCCTACATAATCTAACTAGTCTATTTCTTATCCTACATAATCTAACTTTCTATTGCTTTTCCTGCATGATCTAATTTTTCTATTTCCTTTCCTATAATATAGGATTAGGGGCTATATAATCTAACTTTTCTTTTCTTTAGCAAGGAGATAAATTCTTCAAGTTGAAATACAAATATTCCCACAGTAAGTTAAATTATCGAGCACGGTAATTTTAATATATCATGTCTAGTTGTTTACACAAAGTTGCCTTAGCCATACGAATGACATCTGCTTCGGCGAATCTTGAGATTGTTCTAAATGTGTTCGGTTTGGTGGTGCAATCAGTAGTTTGATTACTGTAGAACAGTGGTTCTCAACCTTTTTTGGCCCGTGCCCCCCTTCACCGTATTTTCAGAACGTCATTCCCCCCCCCCTTTCATATTTCCTATCTAAAAATCCCCCCACCCTTACACAGTATACGTAAAAATGTAAGGTAAATTTAATAGCACATACTAAAACAAGTCTAGACATCCACATAAAACATGATTTGTGGGTCTACTGACTTTATAAAATGAATTTTAGAAGGATGAGACGTACTTAACTGTAAAGTATGAAGGGAAAAACAATATCAAGTAATCGGTTCTTGTATTAACACGATCTTGAAATGGTCTTCATTCCCCCACTGGAAACCCTAAAATTCCCCCCCTGGAGGGGGGGGGGGGGAATTCCCCACCGGTTGAGAACCACTGCTGTAGAGCATTACCTGTGGTTCTTGATAGTCCCTACAGGACGAGGATGTCATAAGACCGCCATTAACGTCGTTCTCTGACTCTAATCTACTGTGATTCATAAAGCCTTGGGAGATAATGCAGTGGTTTCCCCTTAACTTCCACACCTCGCAAAGCTGTCAATACATGGGAGCGTGTTCCCCAGCCTCACGCGGCAGTCCTCGCCTGTCAGGATAAGCCAGTGGGTTGCTCTGCTCAATTGTAGTGATGGTTTAATTGGGAGCTTTCCTTCGTCAAGTGTCAGACATGGTGGCCTGTCTCATACTGTCACGTCTCAGACAGGGTGGCCTGTCTCATACTGTCACGTCTCAGACAGGGTGGCCTGTCTCATACTGTCACGTGTCACACATGGTGGCCTGTCTCATACTGCCACGTGTCACATGGTGGCCTGTCTCATACTGTCACGTCTCAGCCATGGTGGCCTGTCTCATACTGTCACGTCTCAGACATGGTGGTCTGTCTCATACTGTCACGTCTCAGACAGGGTGGCCTGTCTCATACTGTCACGTGTCACACATGGTGGCCTGTCTCATACTGTCACGTGTCACACATGGTGGCCTGTCTCATACTGTCACGTCTCAGACATGGTGGCCTGTCTCATACTGTCACGTGTCAGACAGGGTGGCCTGTCTCATACTGTCACGTCTCAGACAGGGTGGTCTGTCTCATACTGTCACGTGTCACACATGGTGACCTGTCTCATACTGTCACGTGTCACACATGGTGGCCTGTCTCATACTGTCACGTCTCAGACATGGTGGCCTGTCTCATACTGTCACGTCTCAGACATGGTGGCCTTCTCAGACAGGGTGGCCTGTCTCATACTGTCACGTGTCACACATGGTGGCCTGTCTCATACTGTCACGTGTCACACATGGTGGTCTGTCTCATACTGTCACGTCTCAGACATGGTGGCCTGTCTCATACTGTCACGTGTCAGACATGGTGGCCTGTCTCATACTGTCACGTCTCAGACAGGGTGGCCTGTCTCATACTGTCACGTGGTCACACATGGTGGCCTGTCTCATACTGTCACGTGTCACACATGGTGCCTGTCTCATACTGTCACGTGTCGACATGGTGGCCTGTCTCATACTGTCACGTGTCAGACATGGTGGCCTGTCTCATACTGTCACGTGTCATACATGGTGGCCTGTCTCATACTGCCACGTCTCAGACATGGTGGCCTGTCTCGTCCTGTCACGTCTCAGACATGGTGGCCTGTCTCATACTGTCACGTGTCATACATGGTGGCCTGTCTCATACTGCCACGTCTCAGACATGGTGGCCTGTCTCATACTGTCACGTGTCAGACATGGTGGCCTGTCTCATACCGTCACGTGTCAGACATGGTGGCCTGTCTCATACTGTCACGTGTCATACATGGTGGCCTGTCTCATACTGCCACGTCTCAGACATGGTGGCCTGTCTCGTCCTGTCACGTCTCAGACATGGTGGACTGTCTCATACTGTCACGTGTCACACATGGTGGCCTGTCTCATACTGTCACGTCTCAGACATGGGTACATGTCTCATACTGTCACGTGTCACACATAGTGGCCTGTCTCATACTGTCACGTGTCACACATGGTGGCCTGTCTCATACTGTCACGTGTCAGACATGGTGGCCTGTCTCATACTGTCACGTGTCAGACATGGTGGCCTGTCTCATACTGTCACGTGTCACACATGGTGGCCTGTCTCATACTGTCACGTCTCAGACATGGTGGTCTGTCTCATACTGTCACGTCTCAGACATGGTGGCCTGTCTCATACTGTCACGTCTCAGGCAGGGTGGCCTGTCTCATACTGTCACGTGTCACACATGGTGGCATGTCTCATACTGTCACGTGTCACACATGATGGTCTGCCTCATACTGTCACGTCTCAGACATGGTGGCCTGTCTCATACTGTCACGTGTCAGACATGGTGGCCTGTCTCATACTGTCACGTCTCAGACAGGGTGGCCTGTCTCATACTGTCACGTGTCACACATGGTGGCCTGTCTCATACTGTCACGTGTCACACATGGTGGCCTGTCTCATACTGTCACGTGTCAGACATGGTGGCCTGTCTCATACTGTCACGTGTCAGACATGGTGGCCTGTCTCATACTGTCACGTGTCATACATGGTGGCCTGTCTCATACTGCCACGTCTCAGACATGGTGGCCTGTCTCATCCTGTCACGTCTCAGACATGGTGGCCTGTCTCATACTGTCACGTGTCATACATGGTGGCCTGTCTCATACTGCCACGTCTCAGACATGGTGGCCTGTCTCATACTGTCACGTGTCAGACATGGTGGCCTGTCTCATACTGTCACGTGTCAGATATGGTGGCCTGTCTCATACTGTCACGTGTCATACATGGTGGCCTGTCTCATACTGCCACGTCTCAGACATGGTGGCCTTCTCGTCCTGTCACGTCTCAGACATGGTGGTCTGTCTCATACTGTCACGTGTCACACATGGTGGCCTGTCTAATACTGTCACGTCTCAGACATGGGTACATGTCTCATACTGTCACGTGTCACACATGGTGGCCTGTCTCATACTGTCACGTGTCAGACATGGTGGCCTGTCTCATACTGTCACGTGTCAGACATGGTGGCCTGTCTCATACTGTCACGTGTCAGACATGGTGGCCTGTCTCATACTGTCACGTGTCAACACTCCTCACACATGTGGCCTGTCTCATACTGTCACGTCCTCAGACATGGTGGCCTGTCTCATACGTCACGTCTCAGACATGGTGGTCTGTCTCATACTGTCACGTCTCAGACAGGGTGCTGTCTCATACTGTCAACGTGTCACACATTGTTGCCTGTCTCATACGTCACGTGTCACTCATGGTGGTCTGTCTCATACTGTCACGTCTCAGACATGGTTGGCCTGTCTCATACTGTCACGTGTCAGACATGGTGGCCTGTCTCATACTGTCACGTCCTCAGACAGGGTGGCCTGTCCCATACTGTCACGTGTCACACATGGTGGCCTGTCTCATACTGCCACGTGTCACACATGGTGGCCTGTCCTCATACTGTCACGTGTCAGACATGGTTGCCTGTCTCATACTGTCACGTGTCAGACATGGTGGCCTGTCTCATACTGTCACGTGTCATACATGGTGGCCTGTCTCATGCTGCCACGTCTCCAGACATGGTGGCCTGTCTCGTCCTGTCCGGTCTCAGACATGGTGGCCTGTCTCATACTGTCACGTGTCAGACATGGTGGCCTGTCCTCATACTGTCACGTGTCAGGACATGGTGGCCTGTCTCAGTACTGTCACGTGTCATACATGGTGGCCTGTCTCATACTGCCACTCTCAGACTGGTGGTCTGTCTCGTCCTGTCACGTCTCAGACATGGTGGCCTGTCTCATACTGTCACGTGTCACACATGGTGGCCCTGTCTCATACTGTCACGTCTCAGACATGGGTACATGTCTCATACTGTCACGTGTCACACATGGTGGCCTGTCTCATACTGTCACGTTCACACATGGTGCCTGTCTCATACTGTCACGTGTCAGACCATGGTGGCCTGTCTCATACTGCACGTGTCAGACATGGTGGCCTGTCTCAGTACTGTCACGTGTCACACATGGTGGCCTGTCTCATACTGTCACGTCTCAGACATGGTGGCCTGTCTCATACTGTCACGTGTCACACATGGTGGCCTGTTTCATACTGCCACGTCTCAGACATGGTGGCCTGTCTCATACTGTCACGTGTCATACATGGTGGCCTGTCTCATACTGTCACGTGTCACACATGGTGGCCTGTTTCATACTGCCACGTCTCAGACATGGTGGCCTGTCTCATACTGTCACGTGTCATACATGGTGGCCTGTCTCATACTGTCACGTGTCATACATGGTGGCCTGTCTCGCACTGTCCGGTAGTTTTAGAGCAATGTCCTAGTTTAGTTTAGTTTAGATTTGTTTAGTTTAGTTTAGTTTAGTTTAGTCGATGGATCAACATCACGGCACACGGGTGTATCCCATAAGTGCTCCGTTCTCCTCCTAACTCAAGCCTGAGTCTGGAGAAACTCAGCTCAGCGCACGAACTCCGTAGCACCGGCGAGGATTCTGAAATACTTTGGGTAGATGTTTAATGCGAAATTTTGCCCGGGCAGCGCCGTTAGGCTACTCTTTTTCGATTTCCAACTGCCAAGGGATTTTTTACGTGCGCAACAATACGCACGGGCGTCCGATCTCACTACCCAGAGACAACAATACACATGGGCGTCCGATCTCACTACCCAGAGACCAGGGGAAATTTTATTACTAGAAGTCCACGTGAATAAAATTCCGTCCCTTACCGGGACCTGAACCCGTTACCTCCAGCACTCGAGGCGGACACCATACCTCAAAACCACGCAGCCCCCTACTCTAGCAATATCCTAGAGTGACCGAGTAGGCTAGTTATTGTAAGA
The DNA here is from genome assembly GCA_014155875.1 of Cepaea nemoralis. Lineage (NCBI taxonomy): Eukaryota > Metazoa > Mollusca > Gastropoda > Stylommatophora > Helicidae > Cepaea > Cepaea nemoralis. The sequence goes on from JACEFZ010007075.1 coordinate 100,982, forward strand.
GTGAGTGACCGAGTAGGCTAGTTATTGTAAGAGTGAGTTACCGAGTAGGCTAGTTATTGTAAGAGTGAGTGACCGAGTAGGCTAGTTATTGTAAGAGTGAGTTACCGAGTAGGCTAGTTATTGTAAGAGTGAGTTACCGAGTAGGCTAGTTATTGTAAGAGTGAGTGACCGAGTAGGCTAGTTATTGTAAGAGTGAGTTACCGAGTAGGCTAGTTATTGTAAGAGTGAGTGACCGAGTAGGCTAGTTATTGTAAGAGTGAGTTACCGAGTAGGCTAGTTATTGTAAGAGTGAGTGACCGAGTAGGCTAGTTATTGTAAGATGAGTTACCGAGTAGGCTAGTTTATTGTAAGAGTGAGTGATCGAGTAGGCTAGTTATTGTAAGAGTGAGTTACCGAGTAGGCTAGTTATCGTAAGAGTGAGTGACCGAGTAGGCTAGTTATTGTAAGAGTGAGTTACCGAGTAGGCTAGTTATTGTAAGAGTGAGTGACCGAGTAGGCTAGTTATTGTAAGAGTGAGTTAACCGAGTAGGCTAGTTATTGTAAGAGTGAGTGATCGAGTAGACTAGTTATTGTAAGAGTGAGTTACCGAGTAGGCTAGTTATTGTAAGAGTGAGTGATCGAGTAGACTAGCTAATGTCAGTGTGAGTTAACTAGTAGACTAGCTACTCGGTCAGTTATTCCTAAGGTCAGGTCGTAAGGCCTTGACCTGGCATAGTCACCACCAGCACTGTTTATCACAAAGGATCAAGTCCAGTAATCAAGTTTACATGTAATCCCGGGAAATCACCAGAGGTTAATGAAATCCTGAAAGTAATCCCCATGAAAGCACTGACATTTTACATTTAATTTAATCTGTCAGTGTAGATGCCAACCATTCATTAAAATTACAGTGCGCACAACAGCTGAACAATTAAATCATGCTCGAGCTACAGTTTGTTATGCAGAACATCAGCCATGTCAAAGCGTCGTGAGTAAGGGGCTGAGTTTGGTGTCTTAACAATGTCAGTTAAGCCGAGGCATATTTACACGGGGTAAATTTATCTGGCGGTCGTGCAACATTTCACACGTGCCCTGATTTCTTTGATGGTCACTGATGTTTCGCAAAATGTCTAACATCATTCTTTTTCAGGTGTCTGATCTAGCAGGCGCGGAGACCGGACCCACAAACCTCACTGTCACCTGTTATGTTGATGGCGTGGGTTTCATATACTAATTATTTTCATTGTTCCCACTGTTTAAGTTTTCCACATAACCCCTCTCTTCTTCCCTCTGCTTTTCTTGCCTCGTATTTTCTCGCTAACTCCTCTATTCACATCTTCGAGGGTTTTCTCGCATAAACCAACTCCTCTATTCCCAAACCCCTGTTGTTATCTCGCATACGCAACTCCTCTATTCCACATCTTCGAGGGTTATCTCCATACAGCTAACCCCTCTATTCCCCTTTGTTTTTATCTCGCTACAGCTAACTCCTCTATTCCCCATCTTCGAGGGTTATCTCGCATACAGCTAACTCCCCTACCCCGCCTTCTGTTGTTTTCTCGCATACAGCAACCCTTATTACACTTCGAGGGTTATCTCGCAACAGCTAACCCCCTCTATTCCACGCCTTTTGTTTTTATCTCGCATAAGCTAACTCTCTATTCCACCTTCGAGGGTTCTCGCATACAGCTAACTCCTCTATTACATCTTGTGTAGTTATCTTTCATACAGCTAACTCCTCTATTCCACATCTTGTGTAGTTATCTTGCATACAGCTAACTCCTCTATTCCACATCTTGTGTTTTATCTCGCATACAGCTAACTCCTCTATTCCATCTTTTGTAGTTTTCTTGCATACAGCTAACTCCTTTTCCACATCTGTGTAGTTATCTTGCATACAGCTAACTCCTCTATTCCACACTTGTGTAGTTTTCTTGCATACAGCTAACTCCTCTATTCCACGCCTTCTGTTGTTATCTCGCATACAGCTAACTCCTCTATTCCACATCTTATGTTGTTATCTCGCATACAGCTTCTCCTCTATTCCACGCCCTTTTTTTTTGTCGCCCCTTTAATTTTTTAGCATACAGCTAACTCCTCTTTATTTTTTTTTTACACAAAAATTTTATT
>JACEFZ010007076.1:0-103841 GCA_014155875.1 Cepaea nemoralis
TGCCAGCGCAGGGCACTCTTTCCCTTGCACCATCTTACATCTCACACGCTCGGTGTGGGACCTATCTGCAATATTGTTCTCCTTTGTCTTTATTCCATTTCTGATACTTGTCCTCCATGCAACACGTTCAAGGGCCTATTGCCCCCAATGTGCATTATCAATGCCTGTATCAATCATTTCCCGCTTACACACATCTGTGTACCGTAGTAGAGACCGACCCTGAGATCTCTTACCCATCTGTAATTCACCAAAAAAGATGTCCTTTGGTATTGTACCATCATCCATCCTCCTAAGATGTCCTATCCATCTAAGTCTACGAAGACTGAGCATAGAATAAACCGTCACACACCTTGATCTTTCCAATAGTTCAGTATTTGTGATTTTGTCTTGCCACTTAATACCAAGAATTCTTTCGCAAACACCGCATATGAAAGCTGTTTAAACGTTTCTCTTGGTGTGAGTAAGTTGTCGAGGTTTCACTGCCATAAAGAAGAGTACTAAGGACACAGGCTTGATAGACAAGGACTTTTCTTTTGGCATTAAGCTTCCTGTTCTCCCAGACTCTTTTTATTAACCTGTTCATTGTTGTTGCTGCCTTACCAATCCAGGATGTTGATTTCCTGATCTAGGATAATTTGCTATTTACCACTGATCCTAGATATGTAAAATGGTCTACCATCTCTAGTTCGGCGTCGTCAATAAAGATTGATGGTACCCCATGTGCACCTTGTGACATAATCTGTGTCTTCTTTTTGCTAATTGTTAAACCAAATTCAGAACAAGCATTGGAGAATGCAGATAGTAGACATTGCAATTCTTCCTCAGAGTGGGTCGTAATTGCAGTATCATCTGCAAAGAGCAACTCTCTGATCAGTACCCTCCTAATTTTGGTCTTGGCCTTCAATCTCTGAGCATTGTAGAGGCCGCCATCTGAGCGTGAGTGAATGTATATATCACCATCCTGATCACGAAAGGCATATTTCAGTAGAAGTGAAAAGTATATTCCAAAGAGGGTGGGAGCTAGTACACAACCTTGCTTAACTCCACTCTTGATTTCAAACTCTTCAGAAGTTGCACCATCAAACTTGATTATACCCTTCATGCCTGTGTGGAACGATTCCACAATGGACAGAAGAGTTGGTGGGCAGCCAATCTTCTTTAGTGCCTTGAACAGACCCTCACGACTGACCAAATCAAATGCCTTTGTGAGGTCGATGAAGGCAATAAACAGTGGTTGATTCTGTTCACGGCATTTTTCTTGCATTTGTCGCAATGAGAATATCATATCAATGGTAGACCGGTTCTGTCGAAAGCCACACTGTGATTCGGGGTAGACTTGATCTCCTAGGACTTGAAGTCTGCGCAGAACAATTCTGGCAAATACTTTTCCAACAATACACAGAAGTGAGATACCCCTATAGTTGTTGCAGTGACTCCGATCTCCCTTGTTCTTGTACAGTGTTATGATGCTTGCATCTTTGAAATCCTGTGGGACTTGTCCTTCTCGCCAGCATAGCTCTATTAGCTGGTGGATCTGTAGAGTGAGTGTGTTTGCCCACTCCTGATAACCACTATTGGAATTCCCATCTTTACCTGGAGCCTTGCCAGATGCAAGTTCATTTATAGCACACTTAACTTCTGTTATGGTGGGAAGTGTGTCCAGGTGGTCAAGTGTTGGTAGAGCCTCTATGGCGTTGAGGGCATCATCCGCTAGTTTAGTCTCACTTGAGTAAAGCTCCAAATAGTTCTCTATCCATCTGTCCATCTGCTGTTTCTTATCCGTTATGATTTCTCCAGTCAAAGTTTTCAATGGTGCACTTCTTTTGATCATTGGACCACATGCTTTCTTTATTTCTTCATACATGCTTCTGATGTTTCCCTTATCACTTGCGATTTGAATGGACTCACATAACCTGATCCAATAATCATTTGCACGCTAACTGGCAGCCTTCTGCACATCCTTCCTAGCTTGCTTTAACTCACTCAAAGTGTTACGCGTTTATCTTTCCTTGTTTCTTAAGAGAGCTATCTTCTTCTTATCAATCAAAGGCTGCAGAGTCTGGCTGTTTGCCGCAAACCAGTCCTGGCTCTTATGATCCACAGTGCCGTAAACCCCTAAGGCAGTTTTATAAGAGTTTCCTTAAGTTGACCCCACTATTCATTTACTGTACAATTTTCATGCGTATCAGTGAAAGCATCTTCAAGTTGCTGTTGAAACTGAAAGCACTTTTCAGGATCGTGAGTGTTAATAATTTTAATCCTGGGGCTAGATTTGTGTTTAGCTGTGTAGATTCTCTTTGGTCTCAATCTAACCCTTGCAACAACCAAAGAATGATCCGTGTCACAGTCAGAACTGTGGTAACTTCGAGACAATGATATATGGTTCAGATGTTGTCTCCGTGTGATGATGAAGTCCAGTTAATGCCAATGGCCGGATCTTGGATGTTTCCATGTGACCTTATGCAGCTCTTTTGTTTTAAAAAAGGAATTTGTAATACATAGGTCATTTCTGGTGCAATGCTCCAGCAGCCTTTGCCCATTTTCATTCATGCGACCGATGTTGTATTTTCCAAGGCACACTGGCCATGAACTCGAGTCATTGCCCACACGAGCATTGAAATCACCGAGCATATAAATGTAGTCAGATTTTGGAACTGCCTTGATCACGGAGTCTAACTCCTCATAGAACGAATCCTTCACATCATCAGAGGAATCGAGTGTCCATGCATATGCAGTAATAATGGTGGCAAAACCACAAGAGGTTGCCAAGCGGAGGGATAATAGTCTTTCATTTCCTCCTGCTGGATTTTAAATCATTCCCAGTAGCGAATTCTTCACTGCAAACCTACACCGTGTTGCCTTTTTTCTGCCTGCCCTCTACCCTTCCAAAAAAGGTGTAATTGTTGTCCCTGAGTGACCCTTCCTCAGCGAGGCGAGTCTCCTGCAAGCCAGCAATATCAATGTTAAGACGATCTAGTTCGGCATCAATCACAGCCGTTTTTCTCACATCGTCATTATTTGTCAAGTCAGTGGAAAATCCTGGACACATGGTTCTCACGTTCCAGCTTGTACCTGGTGCATTGGTTTTACAGCCTGCGATTTAGATTTTGTCCTAGCCCCAAGCACCCATTGAAGCAGGCAGGCTGTGCCCAGCTTGAGGCGGGCGATAGCTGATCAGTGTCGCCTGCAGGCGTCTCCCACCGTCAGAGGCAACGCGGGGCGCCCCATGTCTACGCCAATTGACAGGGACTTATAACCCGTAACAGTTGCCTCTCGCTTTGATTCCGAGACCGGTTAAGACCAGGGATGGAGTTATTGCCTCTCCATAGCGCAAAGCCTGGGCTAAAATATAGAGATCGTGTGATGCCCATGCAGCATGATCCCTCTCTCGGCCTGCCTAGTTAACTCCAGAGGAAAGGTAACCTCTACATCTGGAACAAGACAAGCTGCAGAAGCTACCGGATCAGCAAAGCAATGCTCTAACTGTCCGCCTGTCGGAGCTTCGATTGTAGACCAGCCGCCAACCATGGCTTAGGGCCTGGTCTGCCCTGCCATGACATTTTGTCTTTAGGTTGCATTTGCTCGCACCAGGGTAAGGCTTGTACCGTCCCAATTGCGCTCTTCCGCCCGAAGCCGTTGGCACAATGTGGGGTTTCGGGTTTGGTAAGCGCCTCCCAACATTCGGCGCTAACAGAAAGCAGGTAGTACCGTCTACTGTTATACGGTAGCTCAGTCATATCTGAAAAAGACCTGACAAGTGTAAGAAAATATGGTTGAACTATTCAAATGTTTCCATTTACCGCTCAACTCACAACTGGCTTGGTACTATCTTTGCTGATAATCATTGATACTTCAGAAAACCCGCAGTAATAAAAGTCGATAATTTTGCTTTCAATCATTAAATATCGGGAATCCCGCGTCGTTTTGTTAAGTAATTCTTTCAAATAGCATATCTATGGATTTATTTGAGGTTATTAAAATATCATGGAAAAATAGTTTACAGTTATTGATATCACTTCTATAAGAGGAAAGAATCAGTGGTCACAGAATACACTTGAGAAATACAAACTAAAAGCTATAATATGGTATCAGCGGGATTGGTACTCTCTGGATAACCGGATTGTGAAAGAAGATGTCCCGTGTATTATATTAAATGGATGTCCTCTTAGTAGAGAGAGTAAACTGAAGTACTTGAGTATCACCTTCGACATGTGAAAGCTGGTAGGGGAATTAATGCTTTGAGGATGATGGCAGCAACCTGGGTAGAGCAGAGGATGCTTTACAGGCTCTGTCAGCAGTTAATAATTTCCGTCAATGAGTATGGTTTGGGGCTCCTAAGAGTGTCAAAGAGCCAGCTTGAAAGGTTGGAGCACATACAAAATGCAGCCTGTCAAAGACTGCAACATAAGGGCCGGAGGTCTGCCTCAAGATAGAACACCACCGGGAAGAGTGGTCAACCTCAAATAGATAGCGGTGATACAGTGCCCCGATATAAGGGCGGGGTAGGTGATAGAATGGGGGACTATTAACTAGTTCTCTCAAGAGACACGGAGACGTTGAACAGATAGCTAGCACTCTGGAATCACGCATACGGGATCGCCACGATTGCCACTCAACCAAAGACAGCTAATGTCAGCGTGCCAAGTGGAACGGCACGCAGAAAGCCGAAGGACACATCAAGGTCCTTCCGCGTGGTGTGTGACCACGCGAGCCAACTAGTCAGACTGGGGACTGACATTGTAGGGAGCACCTCGTGTAGCGTTGATAGGAGTTTTGTGTAGCCAAATAGATAGAAATAGCATTAGAGTTTAGAAAACTAGTGATAGGCAATGCTGTGGCTTTGTGTGTGGTTTGATAGCGACTGTTATATACTTGTAAAGAGCCAACGGCAATAAAATGTACCATTTATTTCCTCTCACACGACTTGCAAGTTTTTGTGTGGTGTGGGAGAAGTAATCCGATGATGCCTGACACATGAGTTGTTGACAGGCAAGGATTAATGTGGTGTCAGAAGTGTGGCTTGGACGAAAGTTCAAGCTAATACACCGACCCACGGCTCTTGACTAAGGTTACAAATAGTGAAGTAGTGAATTTAATTTGTGTCAGTGACGATGACGTGTGCAGACTAGGACAAGTTGCGAGCTAAACTGTGCCTATCGTGATGAAATAATGCTTATTTGTGTTTATTAAGATATTATTTACTTAAATCATGTGTTCTTCAAAGTTGTAAGTATTGATATTATTATTTTCTTTATTTATTCATGTAATTATTTGTATATTTATGAATAACTATCAAAAATGATTCTTGGCGGAGCGATACACAGCCAGCAACATTATCGATTTTTGGAAGCTAAAAATAGCGCTGCGCCTCTGACGTGTTACGATTGACCAGCGGTTGTTCCACGCCATTGGCATTCAGCATCTGAATGTTTACAACTCGGTAAGCTGCTGCCCGCCTGAATCGTTGCTTTATATTACCTATTATTTGTTTATTTGAGTTAGTAATTGAATATATTTGTTTATTTAAACAATATTAATATATTTTATTTATCTCAAAGCAGTTATTGAATTTTTTTTTTCGTACTTTTTCTTGTGTTTACCGTCACGAGGGCACTACTTTCGGCCATGCAAATTAGACTTGGTCTGCACAACACTTGCATAGATTAAATTAGGTTAGTGACGAAAGGCATAAAAAAGTTAGAACGAAGACAGGACATTGACAATTTAATATTAAGTTAACTATATTCTTTTTTTGTGTGGGCATGTCATGGTGATGTATCAAATTGTCGAATAATATGTCAGTTACTATTTGTTAATTGCTGCTGCTCTGTAAACCAGGGTGAACAACAGCTGAATAGAAGATTCGTGTGTGTGCGAAGTACCAAACAGGTGACCTAATTAGAAAACTCGTGTCTGTGCCGAAGTGGCAAAGAAGGTGACCTGCGTTACCGGAGTGTGTTCCCTGATTCTCGGGAACATTAAGTTGAGTATACTCAATATTTTTGGCATGCAATGTGATTAATAGTGCATCTCTTTTTTCAGCTTGTGATGCATTAGCATACTTTTGTGCTCTGTTTTTTCAGGTCTAAATTTTTCAGGTTATAAACAAAGAGTACAATTTGCAGTGCTCAGATATTAACAAACATAACATATCGAATATAAAAAAGGGATTAAAAGAGTTCAGTGCCTAGCAACAAGCATCCAACAACATGTCAACTTTACTTGATTTTATAAAAGCAGGCAAAGTATTAGGATACACAAGAAAAGACTTAGAGCATTATTCTGATCAAAAATATAGGGAAGCAAGAGATGCTGAGACAGCGGAACGTGAACGAAAAAGACAACACGAAATGGAAACTAGACGAAAAGAAATGGAAATAAAGCATCAAAAAGAGATGGCACAACTAGCTGAGATAACAAAACAAAAGAAAAGGAGATTAAACAACGACAGTTAGAACATGATAGGGAAATTAAACAACAACAGTTAGAACATGATAAGGAAATTAAACAGAAGGAACTAGAATTAAAGCAAAAGCAATTAGATCAAGAAAAAGAGTTAAAGCAAAAGCAACTAGATCAAGAGAGAGAACTAAAACAAAAAGAGATAGATGAAATGGCAAGAGTTAAGGAAAAACAAATTCAAGTAGAATCAGAGACACAGTTAAAGATGAAAGGTATGAATGTAGACTCACACGCAGAGATCTCTGCCACTAAACTAAAAAGTCAACAAGAAGGAAATAAGTTCTATAAATACAAAAACATTATCAAACCATATTGTAAAGAAGATTCCATAGCAGCCTGGACAGAAAATGTCGAGTATCAGTTTAAATATCACCAAGTTCCAATAGACATGTGGGCTATGATTTATATGAAGAATCTGAGTGGTGAGCCCCTTAAAGTGATAGAATCAATACCAACAGATCTTAGATCTAACTATCAGTACATCCATGATAGGATAATGCAACATTTTTTACTTGATGCCCCTGGGTATCAGGTTCAGTTCTCAAATTTAAAACCTAAACCTAGTGAGACTTTCATTGATTACGTCTCAAATGTTCAGAGTGTACTAAATAGGTGGCTTAAAGCAGCTAACATAGGAAAAGACTTTGATAGACTGAAAAATTTAATAGCCATGGATAAAGTCATATCCACTATACCATCTCCTTTTGCTAAATTTCTACAGCAGTCAGACATTGAGAACATAGAGCAGTTCGAAAAGAAAGGGTCTGCATATTTTTCTTCTAACAGAGATATTTTTAAGACCTCAAATGACTCTGAAGTAGTTTCCTTTGTGAAAGATCAACCTAAAAACTATCAGAGTAAGAGAAAACCTTTTCAGAAAATCGACCAGAAAGATAGGAAAGTGTCAAAATGTATTTACTGTCAACTTTTGCATGACACTTATTCTATGTGTGACAAATCGCCAAATTATCCAGCGCATCTTGAAAATGTTATTAAGAAGCAACAAAACAAAAGATCTGCATACAGGCGTGCAATCAAATGCTTCTTTTGTTCCAGCTACGGCCATTATTCAAATAAGTGTCTGGGCCGTCAACGTATGAAAGCCAACAATGCTATTTTGATTGATACATCTTCTGATAGTGGTAGTGAGACTGAATGTGAGATTGAAAATGTATTACCTTTCAAGCAATCTGAAGATGTCTGTTGTGTGAACGATGTATTAAGTTTTGACAATTGTGTCCAATGCCACCAATTTCATGCAGACGGAAAATTAGAATGTGGGCATATTGTAACATCCTCCGTAGAGAATGCAAATGCAGTTATAGCCTCCAGAGGCAATCTATTGTTTCACTCTGCAATGGTCAATGATAAGCCATGCCGATGTTTGCTTGACAGTGGGAGCTCTATTATTGGTGTGAAAAAGGAACTTGTTAATCCAAAGGATTATACTGGTGACTCTGTAAAATGCCGGACTTTTTCTGGTAATATAGAAACCTATCCTCTGGCAAGAGCCCATATAAACACCCCGTTCCTTTCTGGTACCTTTACTTGTGCAATACTAGACAACCCTTGTGCTGAGTTAATTCTTGGGTGTCTACCCCAGCTAAGGCACTGTACAGATGAAGAAATATCTGTCTGGGAGGAGAAGAATGGTTTCACTCCAGTGAACAGTGCAGATATCCTCGGACATCACAGTCCTAACAAAGGTGCTAGACCCATAACACTTGAAACTGATCAATACGTAATGGTGCTACTACCAGACAAGCATAATAAAATGTTAACTTCATGGCAAGGGCCTTTCAAGGTGATACAACAACTTTCAGATGTTGACTATGAAATATCAATAAACGGACACTTAAAGATATTCCATGTCAACATGCTGAAACCTTACTTTTCACGACAAGAGACAGATGTAGAGACAGACGAACACAGTGCACCCACATCTAGTGATCAGACGACAGACGTACACAACGCAACTACACTAGGTAGCGAGACTGGCAAATCCGACGATATCCATACACCTAGTGAGCTTACAGAATACGCACTTAGCACCACCACCGTACTGAATCAGGTAGACGACGACGGAATGGAACTACCTGTTCCCATTGTAGACAAGACTGCCACAATGGATAGCATACAGATAGAACAGGGACTAACAGACAGTCAACGACGACAATTAGTACAATTAGTGACAGAGTACAAAGACATATTTTCTGACATTCCAGGTAGGACGGACAGAATCGAGCACTCCATTCTTCTTTCGGACTCTAAGCCTATTAAATGCAGGCCGTACTCTATCCCACTCAGCTATAGAGAAAGTCTAAATAAGGAAATTCTTAATTTAGAAGCTAGTGGGATCATCCAGAAATCTACATCTGAGTACTCCTTTCCAATCGTCCTAGTTAAGAAAAAAGACTCCACAATTCGTCTGTGTGTGGACTATCGAAAGCTCAACAACGTCACTAAGATCGACGCAGAACCAATTCCTTCCTGCGAAGATCTTATCCTTGACATGTCCACCTCCAAAATCTTTTCTAAATTAGATCTTACTAAGGGATATTGGCAGGTCCCTATGCAGACTCAATCCATTCATCTTACTGCTTTTTCAACTCCTTTAAGGACTTTACGAGTGGCGTTTTCTTCCTTTCGGACTTCGAAATGCTCCTGCCACTTTCGTACGCTTAACTAGAGATCTACTGCATGGAGTGACGAATACAGTGACTTATATAGATGATATATGTGTCCATACTGATGACTGGACAACACACTTACTGAAACTAAGACATGTCTTTGATAGGTTGCGACTCTTCGGTCTCACTGTCAAACCGAGCAAAGTCGAATTGGGTCTAAAAGAAATTGACTTTTTGGGTCATGTCATTTCACAAGGTCAACTTAAGACTGACAATAGAATTATTACAAAAATTATGAATCTGACCATGCCTACCACAAAGAAGCAGGTCAGAAGCCTTTTGGGGTTAGTAAATTACTATAGCAAATTCATACCAAATTTAGCGGAAATTACAAGTGTATTTTCCAATGTTTTAAAAGCATCTGTAAAATTGAATGTCAAGGATGCATTATTAATTTCTGCATTGTCAAAATTGAAAATCCTGTTTAGTAATGTACCAATCCTCCGCTTGCCTAACCCTAGGCTCGTTTATTATCTTAGGACAGATGCCAGCAGAATCTCCATCGCTGCAGTACTAGGCCAATTTTATGATGGCATCTTCCACCCGATTTGCTACGTGAGCCGTAAGATCACACCTGCTGAGTCCAGATATTCCATATCAGAGTTGGAAGCCCTAAGCGTCATCTATGCGGTGAGGAAGCTCCATCGATTTCTGGTGGGTGTTCACTTCATTGTCCAGACTGACAACTCCCCAATCACGGTCATACAAAGTGGTGTGCATCGGAATGACCGGATATACAGGTGGTCGCTTATTCTACAAAACTATACTTTTAGTATAGAGCATATTTAGGGTAAGGACAACATTCTGGCTGATACCCTTAGTCGACCATCTGAGGTAGAAATACCAGAGATTCCACATAAGTGTGTAGAGTAATAATTGTTAAAATAGTACAGTATAATATTCTATGTAAAATATTGTATGAATACATAGACAGTATGTGCTAAACTAGGTACTAAGAACAGTGATCTACCATGTGTCCGTAGACATCAAAAGAAGAACTGTACTCCGAAAAACAAATATATCACCGTGTGAACTGGAACAGCTCGTTATTTACTAAGCTCCATATGTGTCCGGTGAATCATTTGTGTTAAACAGAGAAAAACAGTGTCAGAACGGTCCATAAATACAGACACTAAAAAAATACTGGTCTACGACACAAGCGAACTCTACAGGTGCCATACCCATAGGACACAAGTATGACTGTGTATTGTATTTAATATACCCAGGACAAGTGTAATTATATAGTATGCCAATGAAAGCAATTTCTGAACTTTGGGGCAACAACTAACCTGGGGTATTTGAATACTATGTATATAAATACTTATTGTGATATGTATGATAATATTTTAATAGTATGATAAATTATAGGTAGAATAGGTAACTGTAATTTACACTTAGAGTTAGGAAATAATGTAGTTTTCATTTTTTTTAGTAGTTTACATAAATCATTATCTTACCCACTTACTTACCTTAAAAATAGAAGAGATAGTAGTTTAGATAGGAATAGTACCATTTAGTTTATTACATTCAACTTTGTTTCATTTCAGTTGATTTCATTCCATCTTAATGAACCATTCCATTTAACAAACATGATTAGTTATTATTATTATTAATTTACACCATAATAGGATAAAAATATTAGACAATTAAATATACGTCATTTACACCATTTAGACTAAGAATATCAATCATATAGTTTCTCATTTAAAAACATCAGTTATAATTTTTTCATATCTCAAATTACCCATGTTAGAAAGGTACATAATTCATTAGATTTTACATTACCCATTTCACAAAGGTACATAACTCATCTCACATCAACTTCATTTTAAATAAGTTAGATTACATCCCTTAAATTAGATAAATATTAGGATTAATGGAAGCATATCTTAGCATTAATGTGACAAAATAGATTAAAATAGTTAACACATTAAATACACATTTATAGTAGTAGTATTAGTATGTCAGTAGTTAGAGTATTATTACAGTAAAATATAGTTGGTCATAAGACCAAGGGTATAAACCATCAACCCTTTGCTCTTACATGTAAATATGTTGTATATACATGACTCGTGCAGCGATTTACGCACAGTCATTCAGCTCAACTTTCTCAAACTGAGCCAAACGTGTACAGTGTCACTCCAAGGTTTTTAAATAATTGGGAGGGTGAAAAATGTGTGACAGAAGTGTGAAAGTGAGAGCGAATGTAAATTATACAAGAGAGAGAGAGATCGGTCAGCGGATTTTTCTGCCGCTCAACGCGACTTTTTATATGTTGTCTGCGTCAAGTGTTTGCTTTCAATGTTGGAAGTGTGCTGTGATGGATGTGTTGTGTGTAGTGTAGTTTAGATCTTAGATAAAGTATTTTAAGTCTCATAAGACGGAAACGTAGTCACGAATTAGTGTTATACACTTGTTTGTGGCCACATTTAACCGAATTATGGCACGTGAAAAACTAACATACATACACATGATAGATAGATATACATGTTAGAAGGTAGACTATATTAGTAATTACATCCAAACACGCAAACAACCAGAAAAACAAACATATAAATTGCATACATATTTTATAGATCAAAGGGAGATAACTCCGGATCAGGGGACATAATAGACAACGAAACACTAACTTAACAGTGAAAGATAACTTTACACGCGGAAGCGAAATAGGTAAAGCCTGTCGCACACAGCTTGGGTAATGGTTGTTTAATATTATATGGGGGACATGAAGCAATTCATGTGTTGACCCTAAGAAAGTCAACTTTGTATGGGTAGTAAGTTAATTTACTATTGGAGGGCAGGTCTTATAAGACAACGGTCCGGTTCAGACATACCTCTAATTAATATAATATTGCGATTGAGAATAGGGCTCACGCCAACCAGACAAGTTTGTGGCGATTGCCAGTAGCCAAGTAAAGTGATACTACATTGTGACAATAGTCAGTAGAAGTCTATGGAGTTACCCAAAGCCAGGTTATCTACAGTCTTTGACAAAAATTAGATACACTAATTTTTTAGAAACCTCTTGCGTCACAACCAATGACGCAAAGTTGATGACGCAACACAGGAGGGGAGGGTGTGTGTCAAAGACTGCAACATAAGGGCCGGAGGTCTGCCTCAAGATAGAACACCACCGGGAAGAGTGGTCAACCTCAAATAGATAGCGGTGATACAGTGCCCCGATATAAGGGCGGGGTAGGTGATAGAATGGGGGACTATTAACTAGTTCTCTCAAGAGACACGGAGACGTTGAACAGATAGCTAGCACTCTGGAATCACGCATACGGGATCGCCACGATTGCCACTCAACCAAAGACAGCTAATGTCAGCGTGCCAAGTGGAACGGCACGCAGAAAGCCGAAGGACACATCAAGGTCCTTCCGCGTGGTGTGTGACCACGCGAGCCAACTAGTCAGACTGGGGACTGACATTGTAGGGAGCACCTCGTGTAGCGTTGATAGGAGTTTTGTGTAGCCAAATAGATAGAAATAGCATTAGAGTTTAGAAAACTAGTGATAGGCAATGCTGTGGCTTTGTGTGTGGTTTGATAGCGACTGTTATATACTTGTAAAGAGCCAACGGCAATAAAATGTACCATTTATTTCCTCTCACACGACTTGCAAGTTTTTGTGTGGTGTGGGAGAAGTAATCCGATGATGCCTGACACATGAGTTGTTGACACAGCCATGCGGGTGATTCTTGGGTACACAAAGGACACACCAATTATTTTCATGAGGCGTATCCTGGCGCTACCAACAATTGCGGATAGGCATAGGGTCCTTCAGGCCAAATGGTACCTGGGAGTTGCAGCAGATAGGGATCACCCCCTGGATGAAGCCATGGATGTGGTCAAGGGTCATAGACTAAGACGAGGCAGGTCCTGGATGGCACAGGCAGAAATATCAATACGTCAGGTCTGTAAACTAGTGACCATAAATTGTGAAAAAGAGTGGGTTGAAGTACCGGCAGACAGGAGGGACTGGTACAATATCCACTGGATCGTGGTCGTAACACTCGGGTCGTGGGTGCAGAGAATTGGCAGCGGGCCACAGGGTTTGAGGTGCAAGAACTGATTCAGAATAAAACACATCAAGGTGACATAACGATCTATACTAATGCGTTTGTGGTGAGAAACAGACGGAGTGGTTGGGGTTTCACTTCCAAGGCTAGTGGACGATTCTTAAAAAGGGAAAGTCTGGCATATGATGCTACGACCTCCAGCATGAGAATGGAGGTAGAAGCAGTCACGGCGGCATTTTGTTGGTTAGAGGTGACCACTGCAACACACATTGTCTTCATCACGGTTTCAAGGAGAATGCTTAGTAAAATGGGGAAAGGAATATTTCGTGTGGAATGTCTCACCTCGCTTCATAGGTCACAGATTGTGAGAAGTGCATGGGTGTTTTTGTTCTGGCCATGCGGGAGAATGAACAGGCTGGCAGGGAATGCACCTCTTGGTGGTCAATTACCTATGAAAAAGGAAGAGGTGGTTATGTGCCTATGGGACCAGGTAGAGGAGGTGGAGGAACATACTGAGAACACGAATGTGGAAAGGAAGAGATTGCGGAAGATTGACAGGGGTTCTGTTAGAATATCAAAACTGAGAGGGAAGACCAGGAGAACATTCAAGCAGATAGTGGTGGGGACGATTAGTAGTGTGACTCTTCGCTAGCTGTTGAAGCGAGGGGACGGAACACATAAGGGATTGTCCTGAGTGCAGTGATGGTTCTTAGCTCAACTCAACTCGTAAACATGTTTATACTCTCATATAATATCAGCTTCGGAAAAACCCTCTGTACACGTAATTCCTTCTGGGAAAGATTACAAATCTTAAAGCAAGCATTCCAACATGTTATAATTGTTCAGCGTGTGTTTTATTGGCATTATTTGCAATGTTAGACAAGCAATAACAACAAATACATGTAAATAATGAAAGACAAACAACATATTGTAACATTTATCATGTGATATGTCCGTGTTGTCGGGTCGGGTGACGAATCAGTTTATGTAAAATAAACAAGATAAACATCAATTCTACGAGCAAAAATGCAATGTAATACTACTACGTTTTCTACTACTACTACTACTACTACTACTACTACTACTACTACTACTACTACTACTACTACTACTGCTACTACTACTACTACTTCTGCTACTACTACAAGTACTACTACTACTAGTACTACTACTACTACTGCTACTACTACTACTACTACTACTACTACTACTACTACTACTACTACTACTACTGCTACCACTACTACTACTACTATTACTACTACTGCTACTACTTCTACTACTACTACTACTACTACTACTACTACTACTGCTACTACTACTACTACTATTACTACTACTACTGCTACTACTACTACTGCTACTACTACTACTACTACTACTACTACTACTACTACTACTACTGCTACTACTACTACTACTACTACTACTGCTACTACTACTACTACTTCTGCTACTATTACAAGTACTACTACTACTAGTACTACTACTACTAGTACTACAATTACTCCTACTATTACTACTACAACGATCTTTTCTTCTGCTTCCTCTTCGTCCTCTGTTTTTCTTTCTTTCATGTTTTCTTCCCCGTTCCCATTTCTTTCCTCCCATGCACATACCTCTGAGTTAAAGTCGTGTGTGGTTCTGGGAATTCCCGTCTAGTGTTAGATAGAAGACGGATGTCATATTTGTTTGTGTTGACCACTTTCTAAGTCAAACTTACGATGGGGCGTCTGGTGATCGTGAGGTTACTGTAACACACAGGCAGGGAATTGACACGCTACACATGATAGATTAGTTTACTCTCTCGTTCTATCAATAGGAACATGGTGACAGGATGGAGCTTAGAAAGTTGATGCATCATCATCATCCGGTGCCTTGCGGCTGGCGACGGCAATCGTGCCCCTCCACAAATTGCGATCTATCTCCGACGGCATGGATCAGTTCGTGTGTTGACTCCCTTCCAGTGGCATGACATACGACTGTCAAGAATCTCCTGACACTATCTTACACTATCTTTCTTTCCACAAATCTTGCAGGTTGTCACATGATTCCAGTTTTCTCATAATGTGGACCAAATAAATTACTGTTGCTTTCCTTAAAATAAGCATTAGATTCAGTGATTCAGTGTAGGTTTGTATCAAACATGGTACACAATCAAATGAACAAGTAATATAATGTACATTTCCGTTCACTGAAATTGCGGAAGATACCACTAAACTAAACAGCTAACAAGATGACTCAATTATAGCGGTATATCGTCCTTCGGTCCAAATGGGAGATCACATGTGGAGATATATTATCCTTCAGCACTATATCAGTTGATGTGTCCAGGATGGTCTGTTTTCCATTGTGTCCTGTGAGAAACGTTCTTGCCAGGTTTGTCTGTGTGTGTGCTTTATGTCTGTATATGTGTGTGTGGGTGTATGTATGTGTGTATACGTGTGTATGTGTGTCTATGTGTGTATGTGTGTGTATATGTGTGTCTGTATTTGTATGTGTGTGTCTGAGTTGTTCTGTAGTAGTATAAGTTGTATTCAAACCCTTTTGTTGTAGTGATACTTCCAATGTTGTTTTTTAAGCTGCTTGAACTTTACTCAGAGTGCTGCAATAAGCTGGTATCCAAATTTAAATCAATACTGTGTGTATCACATTGTGCTTTGTGAATTGGATTTTTTGTTAGGGAAGTCATGAGATCAGTATCCTACTTGTTTAAATTCTGTTTATTATGTCTTACAATAGTCACTGTACTGTCATATTGGTGGTCGTTGCGTTTGCTTATTATTGTTCGCTGATGCAGGCGTGTCACTGCAATGTCCTCTGTTTTCCATAATTGTGTATTGTAAAGCTGCCCTACACTGTGTTTATTGTATTGTTTTCTGTTTAAAAACGTTTATATCTTACAAAGCAGCGTGTAATTACAATGTTTAATGTGTGTTTCGTTTGTTTATGTATACAGTATCATAGACCGTTGCCGCTTGTTAGTGTTAAGTGACACATGTGTGAATAAAACAAATATACACATATGCGCACATCATAATATCACATTTATGGCATGATGTATGTACACACTCATTCCTTGTATATGATAACTTTCCTGTATTTTTCTTTGCCTTCGCTCGCTTTGAACTCAACCGTAGTTCTTACAAACTACTTCTAGTAGTGATGGACTGAATTTTGTGTGTGGGTTAGTTTTCCCTATTACCAGTGTCCCCCGCCATCAGGCGAACTCACTCCGACTTCAGATGTACTTGTAATGTACGTCTCCAAGTCAAGGACGATAGGTCAACATTTTAGTAAAAAAATGTCCAGTGTATGGGGTGGAACCCCTTACCTCGGCATCAGCTCGCCGGATGTTTAAGAACACGCGTTCTTACCCACTCGTCCATGCTGACCTACTTTTAAAAATAATATAACGTTTATTTTGAACACATCAGTGTGTATTTACAAGGCGCGTGGACAGATAGAGAGAGAGAGGGGAGGGAGAGAGAGAGGAGGGAGAGACAGAGCAAGCCAAAACAAAACGTTAGCGGCATTAGTTAGTAAAATCCATCAAACGCGCAGTGGATTTATTTGATGTAGGCGGGGTTGGGATGAGGTTAAACGTACTTTTTTTGGGTCTTGATCATGGTCATACTTCCCACTTCACGACGGACAAAGAAACTGACCAATGAGCTATAACCTGTCTTTGTGCTGGCATCTCAATGAAATGTTTCCCTAACGGGGATACTATTTCTCAATCCCGGTTCCAAGGTGAAAAAGAAAGAAAATGTGCTGATTCATTTCTCTCTGACGAGTACTGTAAGCAAAGGATCTACGAGGTTATATATCTCTCCTTTTTAAATACTGGTTATTGACGATCGTATTTTTACTAGGGTAAGTTAATAAGTAAGTCACAAATGGCTGTAAAATAATAACTTGAACCCAGTTTACTTTTATACATACATTGTCCCTTTATTTCTCCACATAATTTCCACCAACTTTGATGCACTTATACCATCGTTTTACAAGTCCTTCCAAAACGGCTGAATAGAACTGCGAGCTCTGTTTTCATTTACCTGTCATCCCACAGAACTGTGTGATTTATTTATTGACTCGCTCTCGTAACTTTTTCTACCCAGCTATGCACCGCTTTAAGGGACAAACATTTGTCAGCATAAACAAGAAACTCACCTTGGCGGGAGACATTTCGCGAATGACGCCGAAGTTGAGTGTGAAGTGAAAACGTGGTTTAGAAAACGGAGCACGCAGTTCTATGCATCCGGTTTGGGAGGACTGATAAAACGATGGGATAAGTGCATCAATGTTGGTGAAAATTATGTTGAGAAATAAAGGGACAATGTATGTATAAAAATAAACTGGTTTCAAATTGTTATATTTGGTTGTTTTTTTTCTATAGCCATCTGTGTCTTACTTATTGACTTACACTCGTATTTCGTGTTTTCATGGCCTGTAGCAGGCCATACAAATGTTGTATACCCAGTTTATTATCCTAATAGCAAGAGAAAATTATATTAATGGAAGTTTACATATTTTCATCTGGAAGAATATTAGATAGTTTGTATTTGAACATTAGTAAAAAATAAGTTTATGTTGTATGTAAGAGCATTGAACCTGGCCTTGATTCTGCAGGCCCAAACTAAGTTTCTGTATTCTGCTAGTGTTTGAAGTAGTTTTGTGTATGTGTCTTTGGGTGTTTTAGGAAGACTATTCAGAAATGTTGCCTTGTAAATGTCTGTTTGTTTACTAGTGTGTGTTTGTATTAGTTGTTTGAGAGTTTCCACTGCATGTGTGACTGTTTGACATGTGTAGAAGATGTGTTCTGGGTTCAGATGGACAGCCACTGTTTCCCTCATGGCAACTGAGTGGTATCCATAGACCACGTGACATGGCGAGCAAGATTTAAGCAAAGGAACTTGCGGTCCGCGGAAGAAGCGACACAAGACAAATAGATAACTTCCATTAAAAAACACGCATGTTTTATGAACATTTGGACAATATTTCTGGTTTTCTTGAAAATTGAAAGAATTTTGTAGGTTTCTGTGAAAATTGGGAGAACACTTCAGGTTTCTGTGAAAATTGGGAGAACATTAATGGTTTCTGTGAAAATTGGGAGAACATTGATGGTGTCTGTGAAAATTGGGAGAACATGGTTTCTGAGAAAATTGGGAGAACATTGATGGTTTCTGTGAAAAGTTGGAGATATTTGTCAAAGACTCGACCACATCCCCTCCACTAGGAAGGGCAGTCATTCTTGAAGAGGCCAGGAGGGGATAGGGTGCCCGAGGGAAGAGCAGGGAAGAGGAGGTGATAGGAGATGGTTAACCATTCCCTCATGAGACACGCAGGCGGTGTTCAGAGAGTTAACACTCTAATCACAATAACATCACGCCTCGTGGTAGCCATAGAGAAGTTGAGGATACACTCAACAGGCCACGTCTACCATCGGCGTGCGACGTGAGGCGACACGCACCAAGGTGAAAGTCAATCCGCGTGGTGTGTGACCGCGGAAGGGAAGATTGTCAGACGGGAGACGGGACCTCTAGTGTACACCTCGTTAGAGTAGCGATAGGGTTTTTCTTGTGTTTATTTGTGTAGAAAGTTAGCTTAGTGGTTAGCAGCTCGTGATAGATAATACTGTGGCTGTATGTTGTGTGTTTCAATAGCGACTGTTCACTGCTTGTAGCGAGCCAACGGCAATAAATGTACCATTAATTTCCTCGCACACGACTTGCAAGTTTCTTGTATGGTGTGCCAGAAGTACCCGATGATGCCTGTCAGTTGAGTTGTTGACAGGCAAGGGTAATTGTGGTGTCAGAAAGTGGTGCTTGGACGAAAGCGCCAAGCTAATACCCACAGTAAAGGGTAATTGTGGTGTCAGAAAGTGAAGCTTGAACGAAAAGTTCAAGCTAATCCACTCTTCCACAGGGCTCCAGACTAGGGTTTAATTTTTGTAGTAACGATAATTTATGCAGACAGGAGAATTTGCGAGCTAGAAATATGCCTATCGTGACAAAATAGTGTTTAATTGTGTTTATGATACATTTATTTAATGAAATCATGTATTCGTCAAAGCTGTAAGTATTAATATTCTTATTTTCTGATATTTATTCATATATTTACCAATTTATTCTTGAATAAGCACCAAACATGATTCAGGGCGGAGCAATACATCGCCAGCCGACAATATCGATTTTTCAAAACTAAGAATAGCGCTGCGCGGTGACGTAGAGTGATTGACAGACAGTTATTCTGCGTCATTAGCATAAAGCAGTCGAGTGTTTACAAGATCGCTTAGCGGCGGCTCGCCTGAATCTGTGCTGTATATTATTTATTATTTGTTTATTTGAGTTACTAAATGAATATATTTATTTATTTACACATTATTATATTATTTTTATTTCTTTAAAAGCAGTTATTCATTTTTTTGGTTCTATCTTCTCTTTGTTTATCGTCACGATGGAACTATTTTTGGGCTAAGCATATGATACTTAGCTGCACAACGTTTACAGAAATTAACTAGATTAGTAACGAAAGGCAATTACTGTTTAAAACAAAGACAGGACATTGACATTTAATTTAATTAATACATGTTCTAGTTGTTCGTGAGTCTGTCATTGTCTAAGTCATTGTCCTTAGTTGTCGAGTAAATTATATCGTATAGTAGGCCTGTTTACTGCTGCCCTACATATCAGAGGGCAAACAACAGCTGTGCACATACACCGGTGTGCCAAATATAGTGTGTTACTTATGAAACGTGCCTCCACCCCAGTGTACCAAACAAGGTGACCTGTGTCGACGGAGCTTTCGTTCCCTGATTCTCGGGAACATTAAGTTGAGTATACCTATATTTTTGGCATGCATTGTGATTAATAGTGCATCTCTTTTTCAGCTTGTGAGACACTATCATATTTTTTGTGCTCTGATTTTCCAACATTGACATTTTGTGCAGCATATAAACTGGAAATAAAATTAATATTCCGTAACAAGGAACAAATATAGAACATCATAGAGACATAGCTAAATAAACAAAGTAGTCCAGGATCAACGCTAGCTAAAGTACTAAACAGCATGGCTACTATATCTGACTTTATAAAAGCAGGTAAAGATCTAGAATACACAGGAAAAGAGCTACAACAATATGCAGATCAGAAATTTAAAGAAGCAAAAGAGGAACAAACACGAAAAGAGAATGCGGAGAGGGACGAACGCGCACGAGAAAGAGAACAAGAAAGACAGCATCAAAAAGAGATTGCTCAACTAGCTGAGATAACAAAACAGAAACAGCTAGAAGATGATAAACAGATTAAGCAAAAAGAATTAGAAGTTAAACAACAACAGTTAGAACATGATAAGGAGATTAAGCTAAAGCAATTAGATCAGGAGAAAGAATTGAAACAAAAGGAATTAGATCTAAAGCAAAAGCAAATAGATCAAGAGAGAGAACTAAAGCAAAAAGAGATAGATGTTAGGGAAAAGCAAATACAAGTTGAATCAGAGACACAGTTAAAGATGAAAGGGTATGGATGTAGACTCACACGCAGAGATCTCTGCCACTAAATTAAGAAGTCAACAAGAAGAAAATAAGTTCAACAAATACAAAAATATTATCAAACCATACTGTAAAGATGATTCCATATCAGCCTGGACAGAGAATGTAGAGTATCAATTTAAATATCACCAAGTTCCTTTAGATATGTGGGCTCCGATTTACATGAAGAATCTAAGTGGTGAGCCCCTTAAAGTAATAGAGTCTATTCCTATTGAACTTAGATCTAGCTATCAATACATCCATGATAGGATTATGCAGCACTTTTTACTTGATGCCCCTGGGTATCAGGTTCAGTTCTCAAATTTAAAACCTAAACCTAGTGAAACTTTTATAGATTATTTTTCAAATGTGCAGAGTGTACTAAACAGGTGGCTTAAAGCAGCTAACATAGGAAAAGACTTTGATAGATTAAAAAACCTAATAGCTATGGACAAGGTTATATCTACTATACCTTCTCCTTTTGCTAAGTTTTTGCAGCAGTCGGACATTGAGAACATCGAGCAGTTCGAAAAAAAAGGCTCAGCATATTTTTCTTCTAACAGAGAGATTTTTAAGACCTCAAGTGACTCTGAGATAGTTTCCTTTGTCAAAGACCAATCAAAAAACTATCAGGGTAACAGAAAACCTTTTCAGAAGTATGATAAGAAAGACAGAAAAGTTTCCAAATGCATGTACTGTCAACTAATGCACGACACTTATGCTATGTGCGACAAATCGCCGAATTATCCGGCGCATCTTGAAAATGTGATCAAGAAGCAGCAAAGCAAACGATCTGCATACAGGCGTGCAATCAAATGTTTTTTTTGTTCCTCTTATGGCCATTATTCTAATAAGTGCCTTGGCCGCCAACGTTTGAAAGCTAACAACGCTATGTTGATTGACACCTCTTCAGATAGTGGTAGTGAGAATGAGTGTGAGATTGAAAGTGACTTACCAACTAACCAAGCAGAGGATGTGTGTGCTGCTAACGATATATTAAGCTTTGACAGCTGTGAACGATGTCACCAATTCCATGCAGACGGAAGACTAGAATGTGGACATACAGTACCATGCTCATCTGAGAGTGTGAATGCAGCATTAGCCTCCAGAGGCAAGTTAGGTGTTCCACAATGCAATGGTCAATAATGTACCATGCCAATGTTTGCTGGATAGTGGCAGCACCCTTATTGGTCTTCGAAAAGAACTAGTGAGTCCGGGTGATTACACAGGTGACACTGTGAAATGCCGAACCTTTTCGGGTAACGTTGAGATCTACCCTTTGGCAAAAGCCCACATTAATACTCCTTTTCTTTCGGGTACCTTTACTTGTGCAATACTTGACAACCCTTGTACTGATTTAATTTTGGGGTGCTTACCCCAACTGAAACAATGTACTAGTGATGAAATAGTTGCATGGGAGAAATTAAATGCAGCTAAGGCAACAACCAGAGTTGACACTTCAAAACATCATGACCCATTACAACATGAGACACTACTGATGCTTTTTCCAACCAGCACAGATGACACAAACACACAGAAATTTATACACCAGCAGAAATCTGATCTTAATGTGTCTCCATATTTAAATTTAATGAAACAAAGAGCCAAAATCACCAAACATACATCAGTGTTCTCTAGACTGAAGAATGGCATTTCAACCTAGATGTTATACTACAGGTAACCATGAACAGGTGTTACCTGAACAACACCGTTTAACTGTGCTAAAGAATGCACATAAAACACCGTGTGCTGGTCATCTGGCATACAACAATAACAGGCCAGGTTTTTTCAATAATATAAAATTATTTTGTCATAATGTATTTGCTTGTAATATCTGTAACAATTAGTACGAAAGTTTAAGGGTGGACATCCTACAGCTGAAGTACAACCCTCTACACTGGCACCCAAGCCATTTGATAGAGGAAGGGTCAGTTCTACCACAAGCACACAAACAAAGGTGCGAAAACAAGTGATCTTGAACTTGATCAAGACAGATTTAGGCTACTTCCATACAAACGAAATGGCAAGGACCATTCAAGGTGGTACATAACCATGGTACATGTTGACGATGAAATATCGATAAACAGACACTTAGAGATATTCCATGTCAACATGCGAAAACCTCACTTTTCAAGACAAGAGACAGAAGTAGTGACAGACAAACAGAGTGCACCAACACCTAGTGATCAGACGACAGACATACAGAGCGCAACTACACTAGTTAGCGAGACTGGCAAATCCGACGAGGGGCATACATGTAGTGAACTGACTAGAATACACATGAATAAATCAGAATACTGATGACTGGACAATACACCTACTGAAACTGAGACATGCCTTTGACAGAGTGCGACTCTTCGGTCTCACTGTCAAACCAAGCAAAGTCAAATTATGCCTAAAATAAATTTATTTTTGGGTCATGTCATTTCTCAAGTCCAACTGTAGACTGACCTGAAAAGTAGTACCAAAATTATGAATCTGACCATGTCTAACAGAAAGAAACAGGTCAGAAAGCCTTTTGGGATTAGTAAATTACTCAGAAATTACAATTATATTTCCAATGTCTTAAAAGCTTCTGTAAATGAAATGTGAAAGATGCATTATTAATTTCTGCATTGTCAAAATTGAAATTCTTTTTTGTAATATAAGATCCAATCCTCCGCTTGCCTAATCCTAGGCTCGTTTATTATTCTAGGACAGATGCCAGCAGTACTAGGCCAATTTTTTGAGGGCATCTTCCACCCGAGTTGCTACGTGAGCCGTAAGATCACACCTGCTGAGTCCAGAGATTCCATATCACAGTTGCAACCCTAAGCGTCATCTATGCGGTGAGAAAGCTCCATCGAATTCTGACGGATGTTCACTGCATTGTCCAGACCGACAACTCCCCGATCACGGTCATACAGAGTGGTGTGCATCGAAATGACCGGATATACAGGTGGTCACTAATTTTACCATCTGGGGTAGAAATACCTGAAATCCCACATATAAATGTAGAGTGATAATTAGTACATGAATAGATTATAATATGCTATGTAAAATAGTTTACATATAGATCCACAATATGTGCGTAATCATGTACCAAGAACAGTGAACTGTTAGGTGTCCGTAGATATCAGGTGGAGAACTGTGCTGCTAAACTTAGATATCACCGTGTGAACTAGGACAGCTCATTTCCAACTAAGCTCCATTCCGGTGTATCATTTATGTGAAACGCAGAAAACAGTGTCAGAACAGTGCTTAATTACAGACACAAAAAGACTGAGCTACGACACCAGTGAACTCTACACGTGCACTACCGAGAGAACACTATGATGACTGTGTAATGTATTTCAGATACCCAGGCAAAGTGTGTAGATATATTATGCCTATACAACCGAAGTACAAACATGAAGGCAAATACTAACCTGTGGAAACTGAATACCATGTATATAAACTTAATGTGATATGTAAAATAATAATTTTTTTAAAATAGTTATAAATTAGAGGTAGAATTAGGTAATATAATAGTTCTCATTTATTTTAATAGGATAGTTAGTACAGTAATTAACCCATTTACTTAGCTTAGAATTAAATTAAAATATTAGTTTAGACATAAAAATAGTTAATTACAAGTTAAATTAAATTTATGATAGAAACAGTACCATTTAGAATATTATATTTCACTTAGCGTCAGTTAGTTTAGTTTATTCTAGCTTAATAAAACCATACCAGCTTACAAACATTACCATTGATTAGTATCATTCAGTTACGTCATAATAGGTTAAAAATAATAGATGAGTGAACATACATCATTTACAACATTTATGTTAAGAACATCACTCATATAATTTCTTTGTGCATTTAAAAACATTATTTAGCATAGTAGTTAGAAAAATGCATAATTTGTATTCACATCATCCATGTAATTAAGGTACATAACTCACAACACTTCCATCACATTTAAATAGTTAGATTACATCCCTTAGATTAGATAAACATAACAATTAATATAAACATATCATATAATTAAGATAACGAATTTAATAAATTAGTTAATACATAGTTATAGAATTAGTATTACTAGTTTAGAATGTAGAGTTATGTTAGTGTAATATACTTGATGATGAGATCAAGGGGACAAGCCACCAACCCTGTCTCATCTATGTAAATATATTGTAAATATATGACTTGTGCAACAACTTTCGCACAGTCATTAGGGCTCCACTATCTCAAATTGAGCCAAACCTGTACAGTGTCACTCCAAGGTTTTTAAATAATCAGAAGAATCAGTGTGGAAGGATAAAAGATGTGTGCCAGAATTAGGAATGAAAGGAGTATGACAGAAGTGTGAAAAGGAGAGCGAATGGAAAATAGACGGGAGAGAGTGAAATTATTCAGCGAAGTCTTCTGCTGCCTGGCTCGACTTTTAATGTTTGTCTGTGT
This sequence comes from Cepaea nemoralis, assembly GCA_014155875.1. Classification (NCBI taxonomy): domain Eukaryota; kingdom Metazoa; phylum Mollusca; class Gastropoda; order Stylommatophora; family Helicidae; genus Cepaea; species Cepaea nemoralis. The sequence continues at coordinate 25,129 of JACEFZ010007076.1, forward strand.
TGATGTTGGTTTTCGTTGGTGAAAATGTGTTAGTGTGAATGTGTTGTCTGTAATATAGTTTAGAACTTAGATTACAGTATTTTGGGTTTCATAACAAGGAAATGTAGTCACGAATTAGGGTTATACACCTGTTTGTGGCCACATTTAACCAAATTATGACACTTAAAAAACTGACATACATACACATAGGAATTAGAAACATAGAATAAAAGTTAAATTAGTAGAGTAATTACATCCAAACACACAAACAACCAGTAAAACAAACATATAAATTACATACACTTTTTCAAGATCAAAGGGAGATAACTTTGGGTCAGGGGACATAATAGACAACGAAAAACTAACTTAACAGTGAAATAATACTTTACACGCGGAAGCGAAATAGGTAAAGCCTGTCGCACACACTCTTGTATAATGGTTGTTAGATATTATATGGGGGACATGAAGCAATTCATGCGTTGACCCTAAGAAAGTCAACTTTGTATGGGTAGTAAGTTAATTTAGTATGTGAGGGCAGGTCTTATAAGACAACGGTCCGGTTCAGACATACCTCTAATAAGTATAATATAGCATGTGAGAAAGGGCTCACGCCAACCAGTCAAGCTTGTGGCGATTGCCAGTAGCCAAGTAAAGTTTTGCTACATTGTGACAATAGTCAGTAGAACTCTATTAGAATGCCCCAAGCCAGGTTATCTAGAGTCTTTGACAAAAATTAGAGACACTAATTTTTTTTTGAAACCTCTTGCGTCACAACCAATGAGTGAAAATTGATGACGCAACACAAGAGGGGTGGGTGTGTGTCAAAGACTCGACCACATCCCCTCCACTAGGAAGGGCAGTCATTCTTGAAGAGGCCAGGAGGGGATAGGGTGCCCGAGGGAAGAGCAGGGAAGAGGAGGTGATAGGAGATGGTTAACCATTCCCTCATGAGACACGCAGGCGGTGTTCAGAGAGTTAACACTCTAATCACAATAACATCACGCCTCGTGGTAGCCATAGAGAAGTTGAGTATACACTCAACAGGCCACGTCTACCATCGGCGTGCGACGTGAGGCGACACGCACCAAGGTGAAAGTCAATCCGCGTGGTGTGTGACCGCGGAAGGGAAGATTGTCAGACGGGAGACGGGACCTCTAGTGTACACCTCGTTAGAGTAGCGATAGGGTTTTTCTTGTGTTTATTTGTGTAGAAAGTTAGCTTAGTGGTTAGCAGCTCGTGATAGATAATACTGTGTGGCTTTATGTTGTGTGTTTCAATAGCGACTGTTCAATGTAGCGAGCCAACGGCAATAAAAATGTACCATTTATTTTCCTCGCACACGACTTGCAAGTTGTCTTGTATTGGTGTGCCAGAAGTACCCGATGATGCCTGTCAGTTGAGTTGTTGACAATATTGCTGTTATTCAGTTGGTTGGGGCATCTAAATGGGAAATGTGTTTCCAGCAGTCAAGAATTGAGAAAGCTTCAAGAAGTGGTGAAGTCAGGTAAACCCAGCATTGAGACATGTCCAGCTGGTAAACTAAGCACACTTCAAGCAAAATATAAACGTTTCCTGTTTAGATTGATCGCTAGAGCCACGAGAAAAACTCACTGAAGGATGATAGGTGAGTGTGGGTCCTGGGCAAATAACAGATCTGTTACACATATCAATCCATTAATGAATTAGTACACCGGTTTCTGGCATAGGTCATTTCTTAACTTGTGTGTAAGGATTATCGCCCTGACATTCTTCCTTAATATTGATAATTTCAGGCGACAAATTAGCTGACTTGAGCCGTAAACCATATTTGTAAATTTCAAGCGACGAGCTGGCTTCAATTACATCTGTGCACTCATCATGATTGTCTGGTCTCAATGTTTTGTCAATGTCTGTGTACACATAGATGTCTTCGCGTTCATTATGTTTGCTGCTTTTCAACGTCTTGCTTTTTGCTTGGGCGGTTTTCCCACCTGAAGACAAACAATATCTACAGTTTATTGAATAGAACAGATAAATGTTAAAACTTGGGCTTATCTATATAGAATTTCAGAGTTATAATAATAATTATTATTATATGTACAGGATTTAAGAGTTCTAATAATTATCTATGTATTATTTCATACTTATAATTATTGATCTACTCGTATATATGAATTAAGGAGTTTTAATAAGAATCTTTATATAGATTTCAGAATTATAATAATTATCTGCATTGAGGTTGATAAGTTCTAATAATGATGTATACATGGTTTAAATGCATTCTAATAATTACCTGTACATGATATGGAGTTCTAATAATTATCTATACATCGTTTTATAGTTCTAATAATTATCTAGACATAATTTTCAGTGTTATATTAATTATCTAGCTAATTATTTAATTATCTGTCCCCTCTGTAATAACGTCCAGACAGCAGAGCAGGTAGTGTCGACATGCAAAGTAGCTCTAAGCCAAGGCCGATTCACAACAAAGTTCTGACTGTGTTAATAGCCATAGTGGATGTAGCCAGAACGCGGGCGAACAGAGAGCCAAGGCCGAGGTCGATGGGAATTTACTTCGTAAAATTTACTTCGAGCTGGGTAGCAACGCAGAGACAAGGAAGGCTGCGCTGCCGTCCTACCGTTTCCGACCATTTTCGGTGGCGCGGGTGACTGGGAGCTGACCGTGGACCTAAAGGGCCGTGGGCAGTACCTTGAGGTGATCCAAAAGTGTGACTTGTGACTTGACATCGTACTTCACTCCTCGTCGGTCAAACAGCTGAAGCTGATTGAGTTGACAGTCCAATACCAGTCAAATATCGAGGAGCAGCACTGTACAAGATGGAGAAGTATGGGTACATGGTTGCGAATCTGAGACAGGAAGGGTGCACTGTCAGGCTATTCACTGTAGGTGGGCGCAAGAGGTCTAGTCTCCCACTCCGTGTATGATGTCTTAAAACAGATGGACATAACAGGACAAGCAATTACTCGGTCACAAAAACAACTGTGTGAGGCAGCTGAAAAGGCCTCGCGTGGCTGTGGAATTACCGAAACATGGACTGGGACATGTCTCGACAGTTGTATAGCTAAAGCGGTAACAGCAGAGCGACAAACAATCTCTCAACTAAGAGCAAGAACTTGCACTGTCTCGTGTCGTCCCATAGCCTTCCCTCCGAGCGGGAGCAGTGCATCTAAGTACATGGCTGCTCGGTGGGGCAATCGCCGTATGGCAGCAGTCGTCAAATCATGTAAATGTCGGCCGAAGTCCAACCTTTATACCAGGGCGGTAGTCGTCTTCCGTAAGTAGCACTCAGCAGCAAAGACCAAGAGATGTGTTGAGAAACACAGGGAAAGAACTGGCTGCCTAGAGTGCGGCGCCATGAACGGGTCACGAAGAAGGAGCATGGCAAGGAAGACGAATGATGCAGTGGCTGGGGAAGAAGCTGGCTCCCCAAGACCACAGGTGCCATGGTGGTGTGAGGGCACCAAGCATCGGGTGCACAGGCTCATCTCCCTGAGGGAGAGGAGGCTTGAGAGTGGACATGTTCACAGCTAAGGAACAATCACAAATAACAACAACGAAATCGACCGACCGTCTCGTACGGCAGGAGAAAGACGCCCGGAGTCATACCCCGGACGGGTCCGCACCCTGTGCTTTATGCCCTCAAACCAATACAGCACCTGTGGTTGTGGGGAGCCAGCTTTTTCCACAGCCACGGCATCTATCTGCCTCCATTCGTCTTCGTTGACGTGTTCCTTCTTCGTGACCCTTTTAGGGCGCCGCACTCTAGGAAGTCGGTTCTTTCTCTGTTTCTCGACTCATATCTTGGTCTCTGCTGCTGAGTGCGACTTACAGACTACGACTGCCGCCCTGGTATGGAAGTTAGACATCGGCCGACATTTACATGATTTGACGACTGCTGCCATACGGCGATTGCCCCACCGAGCAGCCATGTACTTAGATGCACTGCTCCCGCTCGGAGGGAAGGCTATGGAGTCGACACGAGACAGTGCAAGTTCTTGCTCTTAGTTGAGAGATTGTTTGTCAGCTCTGCTGTTACCGTTTTAGCTATACTACTGTCGAGATGTGTCCCAGTCCACGTTTCGGCAGTTCCACAGCCAACACAAGGCCATTTCGGCTGCCTCGGACAATTGTTTTTGTGCCGGAGTTCTCGCTTGCCCTTTTATACCCATTTGCTTTAGCACATCATACACATCTAAGTAACACAGATTCGTGCAGACTTCCATTGCATCTGTTCGAGTCAGACTACTTGACTGAGAATTTTTATTTTTTCATTGTGTGAATATATTGTATCTTATTATATGTCTGTTATTCGCACCACACACGTGGCTAAGCGACTACTATATATATATATATATATATATTATATATATATATATTATATATATATATATATATATATATACTATATATATATATATATATATATATATATATATGTATATATATATATATATATACATACATTTGCGGACATTCATTGCGTACTTCTAATGTATGGTGCGTCAATGAGAGCTATTGTTTTATCATTTTGTGTAAATAATAGTATTACTATTTCATTCCTAATGTTATTATTATGAATGTCATTATACGCATATTTTGAATTATTTCTATGCATAATTTTAGTATGTATTTTTAACGACTGAGCAGTGTTTGAAAATATTGCCGGTTTAAGTTTTGTATTTACCTGTTATGTTGCATGAACTTTACAGAGGGTGAATACAAAACTTGGACCGGCAATATTTTCAAACACTGCACAGTCATTACAAATACACCCTACATAAGATGAATATTTATTGTGCTATTATTAGTATGAGTAGCGTTCATAAGCACAATGTCTATTGTTGTAGTAGTCTCCACATGTAAATTGCTACACTAGGGTGAATGTTTGCTGAGCTGTATAAGTAGCGTTATCCCTGCATATTTTCTGGAATTGGAGATATAATATGGTACTCCATGGTGAATGTTACATGATATTGTCGGGGTTGTATTTGAAGCAGATGTGACATTACCCAAACTAGGTAACGGATATATCATGTGTGTAGCAATTACAAATGAGTGATGAACGTGCGTTTATCGTAACTCACAAGAGACGTGACGCAGAGATTGATCACCGACAATTAAGCCCGAAGTTAAGACACGCTGGCTTTTAACCTGCTGAAACAACTTTATAGAAGGAGCGACTGCAAAGAAACCGATGTCTAAATGAGTGACAAAGTCTCATGCCATCCCATTCCCCATGATGTGACAGTTAAGGTGAAGGCAATAAATGTAACTACAGGACATGTTCGACTACAGGAAGGTCCTTCCGACTCTACCGAGGGAGCGAGAAAAGGAGAGAAAGCTGGAGAAAACGGAGAGTAAAAGTAATAAAGCTGGAAGAGAGACATTGTTAAAAGGAAGGTGGATGTGAATGTGTGTGTGTGTGAGTGTGTGTGTGTGTATGTGTGTATGTGTGTGTGTCAAGGTCCCACTTAGAATAAACAAGGGATATAACAAGAAACCCAGAAACAAGCGAGATAATAATAAACACTCGAACATGTTCTCGAACAGTCGAGAACGATGAGTCACAACCAACATCGAGGTACAACCCGCGGGAAGCGTGGAAAGGTGAAATCCACGAGATGCCCGCAGTAACAAGCACTCCGTGTCCACCCGACGTGAGTCGAGAGGGCAGACGGCCACTGGACACTGACTGGACTGGAGTGGGTGTAACTTAGAGGAAGACACATAGATTTAGACAGGGAAACATTAAGCTGTGTATTCGTTTAGCGATGAATAGATGATGTGTGTGTAGAGATTATTTGAATGCTTTATATGATGTATCTTTAATATGATATTGTGCGAGCCGTTATACGCTTGATAACAGATATTGTAATAAATCATGACGATAATAAGTGAACCTTGAGTTCAGTCATATCTGTACTCGCACTCATCTGCTTGTCTGAACCCGAGCCTTACTATCCCTAGTTAATATATATATATATATATATATATATATATATATATATATATATATATATATATATATATATATATATATATATATATATATATATATATCTTATATATAAAAGGCGATCTCCGTCTGTCTGTATGTCCGTATGTCCTTTATGCGCTCGCGAACGGCCCATCCGATTGAGATGAAATTTTCTACACGTCTTCCTTTCATTCCAGCGCAGCCCACTGTCATATTTTTTTAGTGTGAAATCGGCTGCTTACCCAATATTATTTAATTTTCCATTTTTCATTATAATTTCATATATCTAAGGGGACCTGACTCTGTAAAAGTTATTTCAAGGGGAATAACTTTTCTGTATACCTTATAGTCATATTGTGGCATCGTTTTCAAAGATTTATAAACTCTTTGTCCATAGTTATATACCGGCATATGAGTTATAATAAATAATGATACAATCTTTAAGGCATTTTCAAAGTTTTCATAAAAATAATGCATAATGCATAACATTGTAACTCATCTTTTTATGCTAAAAGAATAAATAAATAATAGTTACCTTATCTCTATCAAGTTTGAAGATTTTATATTTCTTTACACTGTCGCCAACTCTAAGAAGACATGGAACAACTTCAGCCATTATTACATCTACAGGCATATGCGTTATATTCCTCCTCCTCCTCCTCTCCCCTCCTCCACCTCCTACCCTCTTCCTCTTCCCCTCCCCCTCCTCCCTCTCCCTCCTCCATCCTCCTCTTCCCTCTTTCTCCTCCTCCTCCCTCTTCCTCCTCCTTCCTCTCCTCTTCCTCCTCCTTCCTCCTCCTCCCTCTTCCTCCCTCTTCCTCCTCCTGCCTCCTCCTAATCACTCCTCTTCCTTCCTCCTCCCTTCTCCTCCTCTCTCCTCCTCCTCCTCCTCCTCCTCCTCCCTCCTCCTCCTCCTCCTCCTCTCCCTCCTCCTCCTCCTTCTCCTCCCTCTTCCTCCTCCTCCTCCTTCTCCTCCCTCTTCCTCCCTCCTCCTCATCCCTCCTCCTCCCTTCTCCTCCTCCCTCCTCATCCTCTCTCCTCCTCCCTCCTCCTCCTCCCTCTACCTCCTCCCTCCTCCTCCCTCCACATCCCTCCTCCTCCTCCCTCTTCCTCCCTCGTCCTCCTCCTCCCCCTCCTTCTCCTCCCTCCTCCTTCTCCCTCCTCCTTCTCCCTCTTCCTCCTCTCTCCTCCTCCCTCCTCCCTCCTCCTCCCCCTCCTCCTCCTGCGTTCTTCTCCTCCCTCCTTCTCCCTCCTCCTCCTTTCTCCTCCCTCTTCCTTCTCCCTCCTCCCCCCTCCTCGTGCCTCCTCCTCCTCCCTCATCCTCCTCCTCCCTCCTCCTCCTCCCTCATCCTCCTCCTTCCTCCTTCCTCCTCCTCCCTCCTCCTCCCTCCTCCTCCTCTCTCCTCCTCCTAATCCCTCCTCCTCCCTACTACTCCTCCTCCTTCCTCCTCCCTCCTCTTCCCTCCTCCTCCTCTCTCCGCCTATCTCTTCCTCCCTCCTACTCCTCCCTCCTCCTCCCTCCTCCACCTCCCTCTTCCTCCTCCCAGCTCCTACTCCTCCTTTTTCTTCTTCTTCTGCTGCTGCTGCCGCTGCTCCATTTACCCAAGTTAATTGTTGGGGAAGATGTAAAGATCTTTCAAGTGCTCTTTCTAATGCTTTTTGTAAGTTGGTCTTCGTTTATCTAAGGTTGTTCTAACTGCAACCAATAAATGATTAGACAGACAGACAGACAGACAGACAGACAGACAGACAGACAGACAGACAGTCGGGAACGGGAACTTATATGACTACTTATATGAATTAAATGAGATGCTCCCCATCAGGGGCTGGGCGAAGCCGGGCCGGATCAGACAGACAGACAGACAGATAGACAGACAGACAGACAGATAGTCGGTAACGGGAACGGGAACTTATATGACTACTTATATGAATTAAATGAGATGCTCCCCACCAAGGCCAGGGCGAAGCCGGGCCGGGTCAGCTAGTATATATATATATATATATATATATATATATATATATATATATATATATATATATATATATATATATATATATATATATATATATATATATATGAGTTTAAATGTGTAAATCGTACAAACTATACATTCTTGATTATCCATTTCAAACTCAAACAGTGTACCAAAGTATCTATTCCTGTTCAGTGATAACGAGGAGGGACTTGATGGGAATCAAAACTGGCATCTGCACAGAACATTGTTCCAGCTGATCCAGTCCCATATCTCACCTGTAATCCTGAATCCCTGATGTCATTCAACCACCACCAATATCAGTTATGTATTCAATCATAATGTTAATGTGAAACAAACTACATAGTATATGTGAATGTCTTACTTCATAGTAAATACCAGGTCATTACCATAACAGCACTAGTTTGACTAACGTCATATTTTGAATGATTAATTATAGAAAATAAACTCAGTGGTCGTTTGTTTTAACTCATAGTTCAATCTTTATTTATTTTCCAAGTGTGCGTAATTGTGTTGTGTACCTTGTGTGCGTGTGTGTGTGTGTGTGGGAGGGGGGGGGGACATTTTAACCAAGGAGGGGAGATTATCAGGGCGAAAAACCAGCCCTGCCTAGTAGTCCCTTAACATACATAAGTCTTGGCATCTAATTTCTCCTTCCCACTCCTTGGGAATACCAAGACTAGTCTCTTTACCCTTTTTAACGAGCCATTTTTAGCTGTAATTTTCAATATCCAGGGACGTGGTCTTTGAGCAGCCGTTAGGAGACATTGGTCCCAAAGTGTCTCACTGGGATCGAGAGTGTTAGGGAACGGAACCTGCACCCAGAACCAAACACCAGCGGGGGAAACAGTGACTTCTGACATATTATTAGACGGCACGACCAGAATATAATTTAGTCAAATCACTGAGAAATTGGGTGCTCGCCCGGCAGCGGGGACACTTTATGATAAATTGGTTACCTGTGCGGTAGCTAATTAATTAACTGGCATATTTATTGGATGACAGCGGCAGGAATATAAATATGTCACCCCTATGACACGAACAATGTATTGCAACATTTATTGCACGACATTTCGCTATATCTCGTCGTGGGCATATCCACAGTAAACCACAGTTATGTCAGTGAAAAGACTTGGTAGTTACTTTACTACATCTTTGTGACACTTAAATTTTTGAAAATGTGTGTGAGTGTTTATTTCGGTTGAAACACTACTTTATTATATGTTGCAATTGTTCTCTGTATTATGCACTTCATGAGATACCGCGGAATATACCAGGCAATAAATTGTTCAACATCCTTATTATTTCCATTAACCCTTCCCTGTTCAGCCTCAGCGGATAAGTTATAACTAGGGCACATCCCAGCCTCAGATTAATGATCCTGTGACCGAATCTGTGACATTTCGAAAATAAGAAGGAGGCAGAAGAGGAGGGGCAGCAAGCAACAGCAGCAGCAGCAGCGGCACAAGAAGAAGAAGAAGAAGAAGAAGAAGAAGAAGAAGAAGAAGAAGAAGAAGAAGAAGAAGAAGAAGAAGAAGAAGAAGAAGAAGAAGAAGAAGAAGAACAACAACAACAACAACAACAACAACAACAACAACAACAACAACAACAACAACAACATCAATAAGAGCAGCAGCAGCAGAAGATGAAGAAATAGCTGAGAAGGAGTAAAAGGAGCCGTAGAAGGAGGAGCAGGAGGAGAAGAAGAGAAAAAGGAAGGTTTTGTGTGTCCAGAGTTATATCCCTTATTTAAGGCTATAGGTCCACCTTACATAGACCAATCAACCCGACAGATTTACAAAATCTATATTTCCAGGTAAACATGTGTATCTGAATTTTCTAGAATCACGTGTCGGTCGTCAATCGATTTCAGGCTTTTGAAATTGTCACTCAAATTTCTTTGCTTATGTCTTGCATCCATTTCCTCTGAGCGACCCCTCACAAGCAGGAGGACAAAAGAATGAGAAAGATGAAGACCAGAAAGGAATAATGTGGACATTTTGTGACAACTGGCAAACGTCTTTGGATTCGACGACTAGAAAGGTAAAGACATCAATGCTTATATGGCAGTGTCCGTGGTGAAGTGGTTACATCGTTGGAATTGCGATCCGAAGTTTGTGGGTTTGATTCCTGGCTACGTCGTTCGGTTCACACGTGTATTTTTCTCTGATCCTTAGAGACGGACAGCCAAGATCGTCAATGCTTGTGGGCAAAACATACGATAGTGATAATGATCGCAACAATTAATATGATTAATGTTGATTACGATAATTAAAGTTACTGTTAGTGTAAGTTATAATATGTTTGCGGCCATTTTGACTTACTTTTCGGACCGTACTTGTGCTCATGTATCCGTAGAAGAACCAAACAGGTGAGTGCAACGAGTACAATGTGTAAAGCGATTGCAACCAACAACAGTGTATCTGAAACATAGGCAATTTGTAATGATTGAAATTCCGTGGGCTGAAAATCTACACAAAACACGAAGAAACCCTCAATTAAACAGACATAATTGTCTTGGCATTGTATGATATTGTTTGGCCATATTAGGGTATTGTCTGATATTGATTGGCCATATTATCGCATTGTCTGCGAGTGGTTAGCGTTGTCTCACATATAAGGTTGGTTGAGAGGTGTTGTGTTGGCTGTAAGGTGTTTTGGTGGCTGTAAGGTGTTGTAAGTAGTAAAATAGGAGTTGTTAGACCGCGTAAATTGTGGATACTATCCTTCGAAATAGACACAATAAGGAAGGAGGAGCGGGAAGAGCCGAGAGGAGCGGTCGCTTTTAGTAAGCGCAAAGAAAGATGAGCGTGATGTAACTCATGAATAAATAATCGAGTGTTTTCTTGACCTGTTACCTCTTTTTATGAGAATTTTATTTACTATATTTTATTTTATTTTAACTTATAATTTAAAGATTAAGGTTATTATCTGTTGTAGTGTTAAGGGGTGGATAGCGGTTATTAGTGATCTTAGAGGGTCGTAGTGGTTTAAAAACTATCATCATAATCTCTTCAAATGACAACCTTAAAATAGTAAAGAATGCGGGTATTACTGCGTCTAGTGGATATGGCTTAGCGTCATTTGTTGTTAATGGGTGGGTAGTGGTTATTAGTGATCTATAGAGGGTCGTAGTGGTTTCACCACTATCATCATATGGGTTACAGCTCTTCAAATAAACATCTTAAAAAGTAAAGATGATGGCTAATAGTAGGTATTGTAGTTGGGATGTGTGTGCATATACCTGTGAGCGGGTGTGATAGGGTTGCAGTACTCATAAATTTAACATGTGTGTGAAAGTTAGTAGTATGGCATATTGTTATCCACCCGTATATCTGCATCGCCCCTGAACCCCAAATTCTGTATCATAGCCGCTTATGTGTCGTCACAGCAAACCTTAAGGAGGTGAATTTTCATATTTTCGCAAGTGAGGATACTTAACTATTACGGGTTTTTAATATTTAAAAAGCTAAACTGTTCTCATTAAAAGTAATAGTATTACGAGGTAATGTTAAAAATACTATTTCCTGTGTGTAAAGTTAAAAGAAAAGATGGCGGAATGTAGTGTGGTCAGTTGACTTCTTGAGTATTAACACTCTTTTACTCACATTGTATGTGAGGTCCGAAGGCAGCTGTCGACTTACGCTATAGTCATTTTAATCAAAGCTCAAACCTCGACGCCCTATCACAACAATCACTGTTCGGTTCAATGTTCTCGGCAATTGTCGAAAACATCAGGGAGAAAGTATCTTGGTATGACTCAATTGGATGTCGGGTCCCTGGTCTCTACAAATGTTGATACATATTGTTCAACTCTTGTGACCTTTACTATTACTTAATTGCTCCCCTTGTCACTTAATTTTAATGATGGGAATGTAACTCTTTATAAGTTATGCATTATTTCCCTTGTTCTCACTTGTGTCGTTCTCTTTGCTTAAACTGTTGAACTTTGCCATAGGTAACCAAAGTGTGACACAGTTTAAATGAAATAATTGCATGATATTTTTTTCTGAATTCTGAGCGGCATTCGCTTATTTCCGTATCATTACAATCACATCTATCATAGTAACTTTTGAATGTCGGATGCCATGCGATGATTCTTAGAGTACATCGCTATATTATTTAAACAAAATACGTATATTTAAATGTATTGTAGTAAATTCCGTTCATACTCTCATTCATTCTTCATAACGTAATGGTTAAATTATTTTATTAGAGTGTATTTAACACAATGTCCTTCATATTAAGTTCAATGTTTAAACTAGTTGATGTCACTGTAGCTGGTTTCCTCCGATGTTTCCTCATTAAGTGAATTTCTTCCACAAACACTGTTCCATGAACTTATATAATGTTAATTAAAGTTATAGTAAAAAAAAAATATCACAGATATTTTTCGACTGAGTAATTAGAGTGAGTCAGTTTGGTGTCTGAGGGTATGGCAATCTCGAAAGCAGGTCAGCAATTGTCCTTACCATTGATATGCTGAATTGTGCAACTATAGTTATGTAGCAGTAAAGCCCATCGGGACAATCCTATTATTCTGTGGTTGTCCCTGGTGAATTACTAAAAGTGGGTTATTGTCAGTCTGTAGTGTGAAGTGAGTGTCAAGTAGATATTTATTTGGTTCGGTTACAGAAAAATATGACTGCCAGGCATTCCAATTCCGGAATGGAGTATTTTTGTTCGGTTGGTGATAACTTTCTGCTGACATACATGATTGGATGTAGGATATCATAGTAGTTTTGGAGGAGCACTCCAGAGATGGCAATTACACTGGCGTCTGATTGACTCAGGATTTTTTCAGGTGCCGTTTCTTGGTTGTACTGGTTGTCACTTCGTTGTTCACTCATTGAAGTTTGTCTGCTAGGGAAAGATTTAATATTAGTACTGTGTTTAGTATGTCTACACCACTGTCTTTTCAGTCGGTAATGCTGGTGTTGTCGTTGTCTTTTTTCTTTATTATCTATAACGTTGTTTCTGGTCCTGTGGGTAAAAGAATAATCCCGGACGATGACCGCCACTTTCTTTGCCATAGACCTAGATTGAATTATTCATACATACGCCCGTCGTAGACACGTAATTTACACTCTCTCGCACAAGAATTGCACTCCAAGACGGACTCTGTATCCGCCCCAGTCGGGAACGTGTATTTCCTCTTATCGAGTGACACAAATATTATACAGCGCTCGCTAATCAAATGGAGTACCGACGTAACACAAGTTAGTTAGTTAGTTAGTTAGTCGACAGATCATCCTCGTTGCACATCGAACCATTCAGTCCATAAGTGCTCGGATCCCCTCCTCAGCAAATCCCGCAGCGTGTAGCGGCTAACGACGCCAGTTCTGTGTTGGTTTATCAATCTTCTTTGGCTTCCTGCGTAGTGTTCTTGTTTGGCCACCCCTCTTTTAATTTGCTGCTCCCGCAGTCTGGCCATTGTTGTAGATTCACAGTCATCACTTGGTTCTCGCAAAAGTCTCACTTCTCGTAGAGCATTCAGAATGTCAGCCTGGTCCATGGTGCGTCCGCCCTCCACAGTAGCCTCACCTGCGAGCTTGTCAGCCCGCTCATTTCCTTGTACTCCCGCATGACCTGGCACGAAGATGAAACTAATCTTTGCCAGCCGAGACCGCTTCAGAGGCAAGCAACCATTCTCTTCGGATCGACCCCTCCTCTATCCTCTTGATCATGTTCATTGAGTCGCTAAGGAAACAAGCCCTAGTGAATGTCTGTGTCTCGAGCCATGTTATTGCTTTACTTACTGCCATGACTTCCATGGTCAGGATACTTGTGGTTTCAGTGAAAGCACCAGAGTCCTCCTTCACAATTCTCCCTCCGGCCCGAGCTGTAAAGGCCCATGAGCTTCTCACATGTCGGACGACCGACCCATCTGTGTAGATGACCGCGTCACCGTCTAGCGAATTCTCGAAAATCAACGCTTGTACTTCAGCCTCGACAGCAGCCGGATTTTCTTGTCTGCATTTCCTATCTAGTTGGATGCAAACTGAAAAGGATGTGCAGAAGTCTGTTGGCACTTGCACCCACTCCTCGCCAGGTTCTAAGTCCTCAAGTGAACACCACTGTTGAAGAATGTCTTCGGCTTGACCCATCCACGACCGTCCTCTTTTTAACCTGCTGCCCTTCACCTTCCTAATTTCACTATGCAGTGGATGTTGTCTGTTTGCGTTAATTTTGAGGTAGGCGCGTGCTCTGCAAACTTGTATTCTCTCTTCAATGGTTGGAAAATCAAGAAGGTAGCGCATCGCCCTGCATGCTGTATCTCTTGTACATCCAAGAATAATGCTTCATTCTGTATCCTTTCCATCCTTTCTATCTGCTTATGGCTGAGAGTCAGGATTGCCATTGCATACTCCAAAACAGACATGACCAGCCCCTCGTACAGAAGACATAGATGGCGCTGCTCACAGTTTGCTGCCGCCATCACCCGCATCGCTGCCAAACCCCGCTTGGCCTTTGTTATCACCTGGTCTATGTGCACATTATAAGCAAGGCTTCGATCAAACCGTATTCCCAGGTAATTCATTGCCTGCGTTCTTTCCACCGTCTCTGAACACAGCATTACAGTTGGTGTTGGATTGTTGACAATATGATTATTCAACGAGAACCAAGTCACTGTTGCCTTTGTTGGGTTGACCATTGCCCCAGCTTCATCACACCAAGTACTTATGCGATTGAGTTCGGTTTGTAGTTCCACAGCAACCTCCTCTTATCCTTACCCTGACGATACACTAAAACATCATCGGCATACGACAATGTCCTGCCAGGTCCAGTGATCTGCTCACTGGTGATTCTCACTGTGTAGGCGTTGAACAGTACCGGAGATAATGGCGATCCCTGTGGTAGGCCAGGATATATTGTTGTTGGTTCCGAAGTCCAACTGCCACATCTAAAAACTACTTTCCGTTGGTAGAGGGCTGCAGCGATCCAACTAAGGAGGAATGGACTTACGTTTAGTTCAAGAAGCTGAAACATTAAAAAATCCAGTGGTACTCTGTTGTATGCGTCCTCAAGATCAATCGCTGCAGCAACGGTTTCAGTGCCTGAGTGGAAACCTTCATAGACATCCTGGGCAAAGACTGCTGCATTGGTCCAGGTTTCTCTTTTTGGACGGTACCCACCCAGGGTAGGTGGGAAAACACCTTGCCTCTCTAGTTGGCTTGATATTTTCCTGGCAATTACCTTCTCCAGCAGCTTGCCTATTGTATTCTGCATGGTTATAATTCGATATCCCTGAATTTTTTTGTGGTCTTTGTCAGGCTTCGGCAAGGGAATCAGATAGCTGTGTAACCATTCCTCCTTGATGCTAGCACTCCCTATACTGTTGTTGTACATGTCTGCTAATTTCTCTAGCTCATTGTCGGTACACCTATTTATGTCGTCGTATCTTATGCCATCAGGACTTGGAGCACTGTTTTTTGATCGTCGAAGCACAGCCTTGAATTCTTTCACTGTCACTGTGTCTTCCTCCGAAGTGTTCTGGGCCTTGCATCTGTCTGAGGTGACCTCCTTGGCCAGATTTCGGCCTCCCATGTCTGTCTGGTTGCCCTGCTCAAGGTAGCGTTCAAAGAGGGCTTTGCCCTTGTCCTCGTCAGTCCTCTGCCAGGTGAGGTCAGCACCTTGGAAGTCTGAAATGCTCTTATTCTTGACTACACCACTCATGCTTTTATGTAGTCGCCAGAACAATTTCAGTGACTTGTCTGTGCTTACTCTTTGACACACCTCTGCCCATTTTTCGCTTTTAACCACCTTGACCAGTTTTTTGAAATAGCTTACTTTTGTGTGCATCTCTCTTTCTAAGTGCAAGCAGGGACTAGGATGACCAGCTCTGTTCTTCTTGGCATTTTGCCATCTCCTTACAGCACTACGCTTATCCACCCAAGCCTTCTCCACCTCGAAACTCCACCACGGTGGCTGCTCCCAGCTTTTTTTCCTGCCCTGAAACGTTCTGCGCTTGTCACGTCTTATTTTACTCACCACATCTTGCCCTGTACTGTCATACTGGAACGTCTTTACCTTTAGCTTGTGCTGCCTGGTTCTGCCTTTCTCCACCAATATGCTGCACGGGTGGTGGTCGCTGCCATGGTGTCCTAGGACACCCCATCTACACACTGTAGTGAGTGAAGGTGAAACTAGCGCCAGATCAATAGCACTGTCCTCATCGCCTGGACGGCTTGCTGTCCTGGTGACACAGCCACTGTTAATACAAACCAGGTCGACGTAACACAATCGTGTAAGTACTCGAAATACAATTTCAATGGAGATATGTACACTCAACAAACTATGTACACACATTCACGCTGCTAACATATAGTTTACCCATCTTGCTCACTCTTCATACAACCCGTCACTGTCCCACTTAATCGTAACACATTCTTCTTCAAGCAGTTACACAAGTAAGTCAGCCGTAATGGCTTTCACTCGTCTCTCAGGTCAGATACAATCAGTCCTTCTCTGTCGCGTCTCGTCTCCATCTGAGTCTCACACATTCTTTCTGCTCCTTGGTAAAGTCGTTTCGACTACGTGATCTTTGGCCACATTTTCCTAACTGGAGCTTACTTTAGACCATTCGTGTCAAGTCTGTAATACGTCGTAACTATCCATGACCTCGGGTCGGTGTTTGTCAACAGACGGGACCTGACCCTGTACTGTCATACCCGTCTCGCATTCAATCCCTGTCAAAAGACTGTCTTTCCGGTTTGCCTGTCCTGTCAACTCGGCGTGTTGCGACTAAGTCTATCATTAGAACTCTGACAGCGGCACGGATTAGGAGGTCTAACATCGACAACCTCGACGCATATTTACTAATCCGATCGTCAGAAGTCGTGGGTTTTTCCACTATATATCTAATGAAAAGTAACCAATCGTATAATATAGTAACGGTTGGTATTATCTGTAGTGGATAGGTCGTAAAAACTATTATCATAAGTTTGGTAGTGTGTTAGAGATATAAGGCTCTTCATCTGGTTGTGTGACGGTGTACAGCCTGTCAAATGGTCACATGTCTTATAGACACATCCAAGACACGTAGATAATGGCTACAACCGGAATACGTGGTGACACTGCTTCAGGACATGCATAAGGAAACATCCAGTACGCGTTGATAATGGTTACATCCGGTCAAAGATGGCGGTGCTTCCAGTCACAGTGCATAGGAAGATATCAGGCACACGTGCTCAGTGACTAAAGCCTGTGAAAGATGGTGGTGCTTCCGGTCACACGTGTAAGGATACATCCGAGACACGTGGTTAAGAGGGATACTAGAGAAAAGGGCGGCCTGTCGGTTGTCGAACCAGGGGGCCTAACTCGCGATGACTATCATGCATGGTGGTGATTTCATTACCTCATGAACAGCGTATCCTAGGGCTAAAACTGTCTCCCTTCTCTCTGTTTTCTATATCCATGTAGTCCTAAGAGCATTGAGTAACCCCAAACGACATCCCGACCTCAATACAACTTAGGTAGTTTTGAATGTAGTATACACATCTATAACCAATGCATCACAGTGTCCGACTGAATTGGTCTCGTAGACATAGAGGATAGATGTGATCACACATCTCAGTCGGGGAAGGCGTACCTTTTACTTAACAGCTAGCGGGCATACAGCAATGAATGGTTAGTGCAGCTTTTCAGATGTATAATATTACATACGAACATAGGCTTCCGGTTTCAAGATGGCGACGGACGGTCGTGTTGTTTTGTGCTCGTTAACTTTTTCGCGTAAGGGATGGATTTATTCATTTCTTGCGTGTAATTGGTGTGCCAGGATGTAAAACCAGGAGTTTCTACTCAAGATCTGCGCGGGTGCTACGGAGTTCGTGCATCGAGCGAAGCCATCCTTGAGTGAATTTTCAGCAGCGTGTGTGGTTCTCAATCAAAAGTCTGTGTTTACGTTTTTTCAACATGGCGGAACAACGTGTGTTTTCCGAAGGATCAGCAGTCAACATACCGAAGCGGCGGGGTAACCGCGCAGGGAAAAAGAAGCCAGGTAAGCGCGGTGGCTTGAGACGTTTTAGACTCAAGTGTCACCGTCTAGGACTCAGGAACATCCGTATTCTATATTGGAACTGTGCCAGTGTAAAACAACGGGGCTCTATTTTAGAAACCCTAGTTTACAGGAACGACATTGTAGCACTCCAGGAGACGAGACTGGGCGATCAGCTACTCCGAATTGCCGGCTTCAAATGTTTCTATAACAGACGACATCTGGGAACGGCGATTCTCGTTCGCGACAGCATGGTGGCGTCAGAGCTAGACATGTCCAGTTGGAACAGTGACGATATACAAATACAGGCGTTGAGAGTTCATTCCAGTATACCATTCGTATTGGTTAATGTTTATGCCCGCAATGCGAGTGTGGACGCCCAGAAGTGGCAGTGCTTAAGTGGCATATTAGGCCACGAGAGAAATGTTATTTTCTGTGGTGACTTCAACGCTAAAGGCAGATCATGGGGAAACACTTCCTCCAATACACAAGGGGAGGAGCTCGAGACTGCACTGGAAACCATCGACCTGGTTTGTATCAACAGTGGCTGTGTCACCAGGACAGCAAGCCGTCCTGGCGATGAGGACAGTGCTATTGATCTGGCGCTAGTTTCACCTTCACTCACTACAGTGTGTAGATGGGGTGTCCTAGGACACCATGGCAGCGACCACCACCCATGCAGCATATTGGTGGAGAAAGGCAGAACCAGGCAGCACAAGCTAAAGGTAAAGACGTTCCAGTATGACAGTACAGGGCAAGATGTGGTGAGTAAAATAAGACGTGACAAGCGCAGAACGTTTCAGGGCAGGAAGAAAAGGAAAAAAAGCTGGGAGCAGCCACCGTGGTGGAGTTTCGAGGTGGAGAAGGCTTGGGTGGATAAGCGTAGTGCTGTAAGGAGATGGCAAAATGCCAAGAAGAACAGAGCTGGTCATCCTAGTTCCTGCTTGCACTTAGAAAGAGAGATGCACACAAAAGTAAGCTATTTCAAAAAACTGGTCACGGTGGTTAAAAGCGAAAAATGGGCAGAGGTGTGTCAAAGAGTAAGCACAGACAAGTCACTGAAATTGTTCTGGCGACTACATAAAAGCATGAGTGGTGTAGTCAAGAATAAGAGCATTTCTGACTTCCAAGGTGCTGACCTCATCTGGCAGAGGACTGACGAGGACAAGGGCAAAGCCCTCTTTGAACGCTACCTTGAGCAGAGCAACCAGACAGACATGGGAGGCCGGAATCTGGCCAAGGAGGTCACCTCAGACAGATGCAAGGCCCAGGACACTTCGGATGAAGACACAGTGACAGTGAAAGAAATCAAGGCTGTGCTTCGACGATCAAAAAACAGTGCTCCAGGTCCTGATGGCATAAGATACGACGACATAAATAGGTGTACCGACAATGAGCTAGAGAAACTAGCAGACATGTACAACAACAGTATAGGGAGTGCTAGCATCAAGGAGGAATGGTTACACAGCTATCTGATTCCCTTGCCGAAGCCTGACAAAGACCACAAGAAAATTCAGGGATATCGAATTATAACCATGCAGAATACAATAGGCAAGCTGCTGGAGAAGGTAATTGCCAGGAAAATATCAAGCCAACTAGAGAGGCAAGGTGTTTTCCCACCTACCCTGGGTGGGTACCGTCCAAAAAGAGAAACCTGGACCAATGCAGCAGTCTTTGCCCACGATGTCTATGAAGGTTTCCACTCAGGCACTGAAACCGTTGCTGCAGCGATTGATCTTGAGGACGCATACAACAGAGTACCACTGGATTTTTTAATGTTTCAGCTTCTTGAACTAAACGTAAGTCCATTCCTCCTTAGTTGGATCGCTGCAGCTCTCTTCCAACGGAAAGTAGTTTTTAGATGTGGCAGTTGGACTTCGGAACCAACAACAATATATCCTGGCCTACCACAGGGATCACCATTATCTCCGGTACTGTTCAACGCCTACACAGTGAGAATCACCAGTGAGCAGATCACTGGACCTGGCAGGACATTGTCATATGCCGATGATGTTTTAGTGTATCGTCAGGGTAAGGATAGAGAGGAGGTTGCTGTGGAACTACAAACCGAACTCAATCGCATAAGTACTTGGTGTGATGAAGCTGGGGCAATGGTCAACCCAACTAAGGCAACAGTGACCTGGTTCTCGTTGAATAATCATATTGTCAACAATCCAACACCAACTGTAATGCTGTGTTCAGAGACGGTGGAAAGAACGCAGGCAATGAATTACCTGGGGATACGGTTTGATCGAAGCCTTGCTTATAATGTGCACATAGACCAGGTGATAACAAAGGCCAAGCGGGGTTTGGCAGCGATGCGGGTGATGGCGGCAGTAAACTGTGAGCAGCGCCATCTATGTCTTCTGTACGAGGGGCTGGTCATGTCTGTTTTGGAGTATGCAATGGCAATCCTGACTGTCAGCCATAAGCAGATAGAAAGGATGGAAAGGATACAGAATGAAGCTATGCGCATTATTCTTGGATGTACAAGAGATACAGCATGCAGGGCGATGCGCTACCTTCTTGATTTTCCAACCATTGAAGAGAGAATGCAAGTTTGCAGGGCACGTGCCTACCTCAGAATTAACGCAAACACACAGCATCCACTGCATAGTGAAATTAGGAAGGTGAAGGGCAGCAGGTTAAAAAGAGGACGGTCGTGGATGGGTCAAGCCGAGGACATTCTTCAACAGGTGTGTTCACTTGAGGACTTAGAACCTGGCGAGGAGTGGGTGCAAGTGCCAACAGACTTCTGCACATCCTTTTCAGTTTGCATCCAACTAGATAGAAAATGCAGACAAGAAAATCCGGCTGCTGTTGAGGCTGAAGTACAAGCGTTGATTTTCGAGAATTCGCTAGACAGTGACGCGGTCATCTACACAGATGGGTCGGTCGTCCGACATGTGAGAAGCTCATGGGCCTTTACAGCTCGGGCCGGAGGGAGAATTGTGAAGGAGGACTCTGGTGCTTTCACTGAAACCACAAGTAGCCTGACCATGGAAGTCATGGCAGTAAGTAAAGCAATAACATGGCTCGAGACACAGACATTCACTAGGGCTTGTTTCCTTAGCGACTCAATGAACATGATCAAGAGGATAGAGGAGGGGTCGATTCGAAGAGAATGGTTGCTGCCTCTGAAGCGGTCTCGGCTGGCAAAGATTAGTTTCATCTTCGTGCCAGGGCATGCGGGAGTACAAGGAAATGAGCGGGCTGACAAGCTCGCAGGTGAGGCTACTGTTGAGGGCGGACGCGCCATGGACCAGGCTGACATTCTGAATGCTCTACGAGAAGTGAGACTTTTGCAAGAACCAAGTGATGACTGTGAATCTACAACAATGGCCAGACTGCGAGAGCAGCAAATTAAAAGAGGGGTGGCCAAACAAGAACACTACGCAGGAAGCCAAAGAAGATTGATAAACCAACACAGAACTGGCGTCGTTAGCCGCTACACGCTGCGGGATTTGCTGAGGAGGGGATCCGAGCACTTATGGACTGAATGGTCCGATGTGCAACGAGGATGATCTGTCGACTAACTAACTAACTAACTAACATACGAACACAACAAACTGTCGCGACTTAGGCGTCTCATGTAACATGACATGTTACGAGCTGCCCTGACCACCGAATTTAGCACACCTCAGATCAGACATTTGGACTGTCATTACCTCTCTGTGTGAAAATACGGGTCTTTGCATCTTTCCCCAGAAACACATTTTCATTGCCAATATATATTTTTAAAGGAGGCTGCTCATTTCCACGTATCACCGTCAGACAAATATATAGCTTCTATGCATCACTTCAACATTCAAATTATAACATATTTTAGCCAAATGGGCAAAATATCTGTCAAATTTATACATATCTCCACCAAACTTATGAAAAGTAGGAAAGTTTGTTAACCAAATTGAAAATATATCGGTCAAAGAGAACAATATTTCAACTAAACTTACAAATAGGTCAATCAAACTTTTAAAATGTAGGAAGCTTTGTTAAAAAAAATGTGAAAAAATATTTGTCAAGTAAAGAAATATTTCAACCAAAATTATAAATATCTCATCAAAATTTATAAAAAAAAAACAGGTAATTTGTTTAATCAAATGCAAAATATATCGGCCAAATACAGAAATAGCTCAACCACACTTGTAAAATGTAGGAACATTTGTCAGCCAAATTAGAAAAATATTGACCAAGTAAAAAAATACCGCCGCAAAATTTATGAAATGTAGGAAAGTTTGTCAACCAAAAGGGAAAAACACATTGACCAAGTAAAGATATATTTCATCCAAATTTATAAAACGTAGGAAACTTTGTTAACCAAATGTGAAAAATATTTGCCAAGCAAAGAAATATTGCAACTAAAAATATAAAAAGTAGGAAAGCTTTGTTAGTCAAATGGGAAAAGTATTGACCAAAATATGAAATTTATTAAAAGTAGAAAACGTTGTTAACCACATGTAATAAAAAGGTCGGCCAAAGACAGAAATATCGCATTCAAACTAATGAAAATTTGGAAACTTTGTTAACCAAAGGCGTAAAATATTAGCCAAGTAAAATCATATTTCATCCAATCTCGTAAATAGCTCTGCCAATCTTTGTATTTAAAAAAAACATAAAGTAGGAAACTTTGTTAACCAAACGGGGGAAAATGTCGGCCAAACACATAAATATCTAGGCCTAACTTATGAAAAGTAAAAACTTTGTTAACCAAAATGGAAATCTATTGGCCAAGTAAATAAATATTTTACCAAACTTATAAATATCTCATTCAAACTTATACAAAGTAGGAAAATGTGTTAGCCAAACGGGGAAACATATTGGTCGGTTAAAGAATGCCCTGATCCAAACTTATAAAAAAAGTAGAAAAAATTGTTAGCTAAAGGGTAAAAATATTGGTCAAGTTAAGAAATATTTCAACCAATCTTATACAAATTGGGAAAATGTGTTAGTCAAATCGGGAAAATAGGGGCAAAGGAAAGAAGGAAAAATTATAGTCATTTCAATCAAAAGAAGAAGGAGAAGTTCTCTTTATTGTTTCAATTTCTAATGTTTCATGTAGAAAGTTCATTTTTGTATTTTATTGTCGAACTTAAATTGTGTGAAATTTTAATGTTGAAATTTTATTTTTTTCTTTCAATAATAATGACTTACTGCATAAGATACTTTTCATTTTCTGAGAAACTTCTACTGTTTGCATAGGGGACAGCAGCGTATCTCCAGTAGGTTGGGAAATATGCCCAGACTGCAGAAAACCGGTTGTGCTGTACTCAAAGAGAATGCCAGTATTGGGTTGCATGAGATGTTGAAAGTCCGTTAGAAGATGTGGTAGATGGTATTCAGGGGACCAATAAGGGTGACTTGGTTTTCAGAAAGGTCGACTTAATAACAGCCACTGTTGTCTGGTTGTATATTTGACGCTATTGGGGATGTGAAATGACAAAGTGAACTAGCGGTGGACAACGTAAGAAATGTTATTTAAGGTAAACTTGTATTGTTGAGAGATGGATACATTGAAGGTTAGTGTAGTAGACATTGTGGTCTGATGTCAGCCCTGGGAAATGGCCCTTTGATGACAATTACTCAGATGTTGTCGAAGCAATCCCCGGTGGGGCTACAGACTGCCTTGCCATAAATGCTGTAATGACTTTTTTTTCATTGGAGCTCATGTACAACCAAGGTTTTGAGTTCTTGGTGTTGTTACATGGAAAAGTTGTGAAGTTATCTATGAAAAAAAACACATTGTGGTAAAAAAAAAAAAAAAACAAGAGTGTAGCTAGATACGTGAGCAGTCTGTATAAGTGGTTCTTTAGCAGATACTGTGGAATGGTAAGTTGAAGCTTTCGGTAATATAAAAGGGGAAAGTGCTGACTTTGTTGATTATGTAGTGTGAAATGTCTTTTCAGATAAAAGTTCAAAGCCAGACATGACACAACAACAATAGCTACATTTTTCCTACTTGGGTAACACATTTTTCTTAGTTTGGTTGAAATATTTCTTAAATGGGCCATTCTTTTTGTTACTTTGGTTGGTATATTTTCCTACTTTTTATAAGTTTGGGAAATATGTCATCGTCGTCGTCGTCGTCGTCGTCGTCGTCGTCGTCGTCGTCGTCGTCGTCGTCGTCGTCGTCGTCATCATCATCATCATCATCATCATCATCATCATCATCATCATCATCATCATCATCATCATCATCATCATCATCATCATCATCCCCTTCTGACATCAAGCATAGTGGGGAGGAATATATTGCTTTCCATCGCCTGATGGGCGGCACTGGATAGTGTCATTCCGTGTGGTTGTACAATGTCTTCGATGTTTCAATCCATATTTTTCTTGGACGTCCTCTTGGGCTCATCGCAGATGATCGTTGATGTAAGGCCTGTGATGATAGTTGTTGGTGTTGCATTCTAACGACATGGCCAACCCACTTGATCTTTTGTCTTTCAATAAATGTGGCACAAGGTGTTGATCCCACTGTCCGTCTGATAACAGCATTTCTTACTCGGTCTCGGATTGTTAAGTTGTCAGCTCTCCTCATTCATCTCATCTCGCAGGTTATGATATTGCGACAGTGTGATTTGGATAAAGTTCAGGTTTGAAATTGGTAGCATAGGGTTGGTATAAATATGCTGTATATTATCTGTCGTTTTGCGGACATGGGAATATTTAGTTGTTTCAGTAAGGGTGATAGTTGGTATGTAAGTGCACTAGCTTTTTGACATCTCATTTCGATTTCTCTGTCCAATCTGCCATCTTCTGTGATCATACTTCCGAGATATTTGAATTCTTTAACATGTTTCAGAGTTGTGTTATTCATCTGTATACTTAGTGGGCCCGGCGATCTGCTAGCTTGCATTACTTCGGTTTTGGCTGTGTTTATACTCATATTATATCTGCTGCAGGTTGAACTCAGATTATTAATGATTTTGTAGTCTGCCCTCATCACTGATCGTCTGCAAATAGAAGTTCATTTATTTCCTGTGGATCAGTTGTTTCATCTTGAGTAAAGAGTTCTAAATTTTCTGAATCTGTTCTGTCAAGGTTTGCTTCTTTGGGTATTCTGTCCATGTAGACATTAAATAGCAGAGGAGAAAGTATCCCTGTCTCACTCCTGTATTGATTGTGAACATATCTGATATACCTTCTTGTGTTCATACAGCACTTCGGCTCGAGTGGTACGTGGCTATGATATTTTCCAGTAATTGTCCTTGTATCTCATAGTCTTTAGGATGGTCCATAATTTGTATCTGTCTACTCTATCGAAAGCCTTTTCCTGATCTACAAACACAATATTCTGCTGATCACTATATTCGATAGTTTTTTCACATATTTGTCTACGTGTAAATAGTGCATTAGTGCAACTTTTACCATTCCGAAAACCGAATAATATGTTGTTAATTGGCTAATATTTTTCCCATTTGCTTAACAAACTTCCCTACTTTTTATAAATTTGGACGCGATATTTCTTTACTTGGTCAATATTTTTTTCACCTTTGGTTAACAAAGTTTCCTACTTTTTATAAGTTTTGATGGGGTAATTTGTTACACGGTCAAAATTTTTCCCATTTGGTTAAAACATGTTGCTACATTTTATAAATTTGGACGAGATATTTATTGATTTGGTTTACGTTTTTGATACTTTGGGTAACATAATTTCCTACTTTTTTATAATTTTGAATGAGATATATCCTGCTCTGGTCAACATTTTAGTTGAATTGACTATCACTTTCCTACTTTTTATAAACTTTGTTTCTTTACTTTGCTCATGTTTTTCCCATTTGACTAAAAAAATTCCTAGCTTTTATAAGTTTGGTTGAAATATGTCTTTACTTGGCTAATATTTTTTCACTTTGTGTTAACAAAATTTCCTATTTTTTATAA
This sequence comes from Cepaea nemoralis, assembly GCA_014155875.1. NCBI lineage: Eukaryota > Metazoa > Mollusca > Gastropoda > Stylommatophora > Helicidae > Cepaea > Cepaea nemoralis. The sequence goes on from JACEFZ010007076.1 coordinate 50,967, forward strand.
GTTTGGCTAGGGGTATTTCTTTACTTGCTCAATAATTTTCCCATTTGGTTAACACATGTACCTACTTTTTATAAGTTTGGACGAGATATTACTTGATGTGTCCAACGATTATGATACTTTGGGTAACATATTTTCCTAATTTTTATAATTTTGGGTTTTTTTTTCAATATTTTAGTTGAAATGACTATCATTTTCCCTATTTTTTATAAGCTTGGTTTAGATATTTCTTTACATTGCCCTTACTTTACCTATTTGAATAACAAATTTTCCCAATTTTTATAAGTTTTGTTGAAATATTTCTTTACTGGACCAATATTTTTACCCTTTAGCTAACAATGTTTTCATACATTTTTTATAAGTTTGGATGAGGACTTTCTTTAAACGACCAATATTATTCACATTTGGCTACCACATTTTCCTACTTTTTATAAAGTTGGACAAGATATTTATACGTATGAACAATACTTTTTTTCAATTTGGTTAACAAATTGTCCTACTTTTTATAAGTGTGAATGAGATATTTATAAATATTGTTGAAATATTTGTTTACGTGGTCAATATTTTTCCTTCTTGGTTAACAAAGTTTCCTACATTTAATAACTTTGGCCGAGATATGTCTGTATTTGGCCGACATTTTTTTCCGTTTGGCTAAGAAATTTTTAGCTTGGATGATATTCATAATTAGTTACTTTGGCCGAGATATTTATGTATTTGGCCGACATTTTTTTTCCGTTTGGCTAAGAAATTTTCTTACTTTTTATAAGTTTGGACGCAATAATTATAAGATTGGTCAATAGCGTTCACATTTGGTTAACAAAGTTTCCTACTTTTATTTTGGCCGTGCTATTTGCGAGATTGGATGAAATATCATTTTACTTTGCCAATATTTTCCACGTTGGTTAAAACAGTTTCCTACTTTTCATAAGTTTGGATGCAATGTTTCTGCTTTTGGTCGACCGTTTTTCACATTTAGTAAATAACGTTTTCTACTTTTCATAATTTTGGACAAGATATTTCCTATTTTGTTCAACATTTTTCCCATTTGACTAACAAATTTTTCCTATTTTTATACGTTTGTTGAAATATTTCTTTGCTTTGCAAATGTTTTTCACATTTGGTTAACAAGGTTTCCGACGTTTTATAAGTGTGGATGTGATACTTCTTTACTTGGTTAATAAGTTTCCCCTTAGGTTAACAACATTTCCAATATTTCATAAATTTGGCGGCGGTATTTCTTTACCTCGGCCAATATTTTTCTCATTTGGCTAGCAAATGTTCCTAGCTTTTTATAAATTTGGCTGAGCTATTTCTGTATTTGGCCGACATTTCTCGCATTTAGTTAACACATTTTTATATTTAAAAAAAAAAAAATTTGGATGATTCATTTATAATTTTGGTTGAAATATTTCTTTACTTGACCAATATTTTTCCCGTTTGGTTAGCAAAGTTTCCTGCTTTTTATAAGTTTGGACACGATATTTCTTTACTTGGCAAATATATTTTTCACACTTGTTTAACAAAGTTTCCTACTTTGTATAAGTATGACTGACCTATTTTTATGTTTAGTTGAAATATTTCTCTCTTTGACCGATATATTTTCAATTTTGGTTCACAAAATGTCATAATTTTCATAAGTTTGGTGGAGATACTTATAAGTTTGACCTAATTTGCCCATTTGGTTAACATATTTTCTTTATTTTGCCCATTTGGCTAACATATTTTCTTATTTGAATTTTGAAGTGCTACATGGAGCCTATGCTTTTTTTTCTAGCAGTGATACGGGGCAATGAGCAGCCTCCTTTAAAACATATATTGGCATTGGAAATTGTTTCTGTTGAAAGGTGCAAAGACCTGTATGGACACACACGGAGGTAAAGGCAGTGTAAATACCTGATCTGAGTCGTGATAACTTCGGTCGTCAGAGCAGCTCGTGACATGTCATGTTTCACGAGAAGTCCTAAGTCGCGACAGTTTGTTGCTTTCGCATGTACTACTATACATCTGATAAGCTGCACTAACCACTCATTGCTGTATGACCCGTTAGCTGTTACGTAAAAGGTACGCCTTCCCCGACTGAGATGTGTGATCACATCTATCCTCTATGTCTACGAGACCGATTTAGTCGGACACTGTGATGCATTGGTTATAGATGTGTATACTACATTCAAAACTACTTATGTTGTATTGAGGTCGGGATAGTTTGGGGTAACTCAATTATCTTAGGACTACATGGATATAGAAGAGAGAGAGAAGGTAGACAGTTTTAGCCCTAGGATACGTTGTTCGGGAGGTAGTGAAATCACCACCATACATTTTAGTCATTGCGGGTTCGGCCCCCTGGTTCGACAACCGACAGGCCGCCATTTTTCTGTAGTATCCCACTTAACCACGTTTCTCGGATGTATCTTTACACATGTGACCGGAAGCACTGATATCTTTCACCGGCTTTAGTCACTGAGCACGTGTGCTGGATATATCCTTTGTAAGCACCGCCATCATTGACCGGATGTAACATAACCAACGCGTACCAGATATATCCTTATGCATGTGACCTGAAGCAGTGTCACCACGTAGTCCGGTTGTAGCCATTATCCACGTGTCTTGGATGTATCCCTTAGACATGTGACCATTTGACCGGTTGTTCACCGTCACACAACCAGACAAAGAAGCCTTATATCTCTAACACACTACTAATGGTATGATGATAGTGTTTACTACCCATCCACTACAGATAATACTAACCTCCATTATATTATGCGATTGGTTACTTTTTATTAGATATATATAGTGGGAAAACCCACGACTTCTGACGATCGGATTAGTAAATATGCGTCGAGGTTGTCGATGGTAGACATCCTAACCCGTGCCGTAACTTTCACTTTACAAACCAGAAATACTAGTTTTGATATTACCTGGTTCATGCTATTACATTTAATGGGGAAAGTTTAGCTTTTTAAATATGCAAAACCGGAAGTAGTTAAGTATCCTCACTCGCGAAATATGAAAATTCATCTCCTTAAGGTTTGTTGTGACGACACATAAACGGCTATGATACAGACCTTTGGGTTCACGAGCGATCCAGATATACGGCTGGATAACAACATGCCAAATTACTAACTTTCATACATATGTTAAATTTATGAGTACTGCAATCCTATGACACCCGCTCACACGTACATGCACAGATATCCCAACCACTACACCCACTATTAGCCATCATATTTAATTTTTACGTTGTTCATTTGAAGAGCTGTAACCCGTATGATGATAATGGTGAAACCACTATGACCCTCTACAGATCACAAATAACCGCTACCCACCCCCTAACAACGAATGTTACTAAATCATACACACTACAACCAATACTAACGACAATCTGTACTTTTTAAGGTTTTCATTTGAAGAGCTGCATGATGATAGTATTTAAACTACTACGACCGTCTACAGATCAGTGATAACCGTTATCCACTTCTTAGCGTCCAATTTCAAAAAGCCATGCACACTGCAACCAAAATACTGGTCATCTTTACTTTTTAAAGTTTTCATCTATAACCCATATGATGATAATATTTAAACCACTACGACCCTCTACTGATCACAAACAACCGCTATACACCCCTAAGCATAAAATGACACTATGCCATACTCTGTACAACCAATAATAACCGTAATCTTTACATTAAAACTTTTAAAATAAAATAAAATAAATAAAATAATAAATAAATTCTCAAAAATGGAGGTCAATCAATCAATCATGTGTCATGCCGGAAAGCGTGGGTGATCATGACTCGCCATTTCACTCGATCAACAGAGTCGTGGATCAGCTCAGTGTTCCTGTCTCGTCCATGTCATGTGGCCAAGCCATCCAGATATTTTCCTCTCGGTCTTCCTCTTGGTCTGTTCCCCTCGATCTTGCCAGTTGTCACTAAGTTGTCCAGTCCATTTCTTCTCATAACATGTCCAAAAAATTTTGACTGTCTACGTCTAATTTCTCTAATCAATCTACGATTTTCATTTGTTTCCTGTAGTACTTGGTTATTGGTTTTTCTATCTCTCCATGGTATTCTTTGCATTTTCCTCAGAAACCACATTTCTGCAGCAATCAGATGTTTTTCAGCTTGACTGCACATTGTCCAAGTTTCACATCCATACAAAAGAACAGGCTCTATGTATCCCCTCAACACTCTCTTTCTCGTTTCAATTGACATCTTTTTATTGGTCAGAATATTTTTCATCTTGCTAAAGGCTACCTTCGCCATGGCGATTCTTGTTCTAATCTCTTCAAGGCATCTCCCATCAGATGTTATTGTACCGATTCACTTGTTGAAGAATATCCCCATTTACTTGTATATTAAATTGTGGTACTTCGTTCTTCCTAGTGACGACCATAACCTGTGTCTTCTTACAATTTAATTCCAACCCCAACTGCTCACTGTGTACAACAACCGCGACTACTAATTGTTGCAGATCATGTGCGTTGTCTGCAATCAATACTGTATCATCTACATATCTAATGTTATTTATGTTTCGTCCTCCAATACTGATTCCATTTATGTCTTCTACATTTCTGAAAATATTTGTGCGGTGTTGTGTTAGCTATAAGGTGTCGAACGAACGAACGAACGAACGAACGAACTTTATTTTAAAAGGATAACAAATTGGGCCCGCTGGCCTGTCTTACATTCGGTCAATCATCACAACACTATATTGCCAACATAACACTGACCAATGAACATAAAAACCTTATAGCCAAAACAACACTACTCAACAAACACAACACCTTATAGCCAAAACAACACCGCTGATATAACACAACACTGCTCAACGAATGTCGTGTTGGTTCAGCGGTGTTGTATTAGCTATTAGGTGTTGTGTTGGTTCAGCTGTTTTGTATTGGCTATAAGGTGTCTTGTTGACTATAAGGTGTTGTGTTGGTTAAGGGTTGTGTGTTTGCTAGCAGGTGTTTTTGTTTTTTAACGATGTTGTGTTGACCATAAGGTGTTGTGTTGGATAAAAGGTGTTGTGTTGGCTATAAGGTGGCTTGTTGGTTGAGGGATGTTGTGTTGGCTATAAGGTGTGTTTGTTGAGTTATGTTGTTTTTGCTTTAAGGTGTTGTGTTGGTTGAGATGTGCTGTGTCGGCTATACGGTGTTGTGTTGGTAGACCAGTGTTGTGTTTTTAAGCGGTTTTGTGTTGGGTACAAGGTTTTGTGATTGTTGAGAGGTGTTCTGTTGGCAATAATGTATTGTGTTGGTTGAGTGGTGTAGTGTTGGCTGTAAGGTGTTATGTCGACTGAACGGTGTTGTGTTGGGTATATTGTGTTGTATTGGCATAAAAACCAATGACCACGTACTACTGGAGACAAATGAAAATCGTAAATTGATTAGAGAAATTAGACGTAGACAGTCAACATTTTATGGACATGTTATGAAAAGAAATGGATTGGAGAACTTAGTGACAACTGGCAAGATCGAAGGGAACAGACCAAGAGGAAGACTGAGAGGAAAATATCTGGATGGCTTGGCCACATAGCATGGACGAGACAGGAACACTGAGCTGATCCACGACGCTGGTGATCGAGTGAAATGGCGAGTCATGACCGCCCACGCTTTCCGGCATGGCACATGATTGATTGAATCGGCTATACTGTGTTGTGTTGGTTGTAACATAACAGGTGGAGTTGGCAGCCGAAATGACATTGTAAATATTCAATGACTTCTCTGGCCCGTTCATGGATTATGGTTCACAGGACTCCACAGTATATTGAATACCTATCCCCTATAAGTAACCACTCTACCCTCTCTCTAGACAACGACTAGACCCACACAACCGTTAAACGCATTACACAAAGCTGTTGTATTAAACATATTCACAGCCGTCAGAACAAAACAATATATGCTCGTTGAGCTGTGTTGTGTTGGCTGTAAGGTGTTGTGTTGGCTGAGCGGTGTTGTGTTGGATTTATTATGTTGTATTGGTTATAAGGGGTGGTGATGGCTATAAGGTGCTGTGTTGGTTATTATGTGTTGTATTTGCTATAATGAATTGTGTTGGCCATAAGGCATTGTGTTGGTTAATCGATGTTGTGTTGGCTATAAGGTGTTGTATTGGTTGAACGGTGTTGTATCGACAGAGTGGTGGTGTGTTGGCTATGAGGTTATATGTTCCCTATAATGTGTTGTGGTTGGCAATAAAGTGTTGTGTTGTTTGAGCGGTGTTGTTTTGGTTATAAGTTGTGTTCGCTAAATGTGTTGTTCTGGCTATAATTTATTGTGTTGGCTGTAAGGTGTGTTGATTATGAGGTGTTGTGTTGACTGCAAGGTGTTGTTTTTGTTAAGCTTTTGTGTGTTGGCTATAAGATGTTGTGTTGGCTAAGCGGTATTATGTTGGCTGTAAGACGTTGTATTGGCTATTTATGTGTTGTGGTGGCTGTAAGTTGTTGTGTTGATTGACGCGGTGTTGTGTTAGCTATAAGGTTGAGCTGTGCTGTGTAGGCTGAGAGTTGTTGTGTTCGCTATACGATATTGTGTTGGTTGAGCAGGTGTTGTGGTGGCCTTAATGTGGTGTGTTGGCTATAATGCATTGTGTTGACTATATGTTGTTGTGTTGGCTGTAAACCGTGTTGACTATAAGGTGTTGTATTAGTTGAGCGGTATTGTGTTGGCTGTAAGCTGTTATGTTGGCTATAAGTAGTTATGTTTGTTGAACGGTGTTGTGTTGATTTAGTGGGGCTGTTGTTTAAGCGATACTGTATTGGCTATAAAGTGTTGTGTTGGCTAAGCGGTTTTGTATCGGCAGAGAGGTGTTGTGTTGACTATAAGGTGTTGTGTTGGTTGAGCGGAGTTGTGCTGGTTGAGCGGAGTTGTGTTGGCTATTAGGTATTGTGTTGGCTATAAGGTGTTGTGGTTGGCTACAAAGTGTTGTGTTAGGTTGAGCGGTGTTGTTCACTAAATGTGTTTTGCTGGTTATAAGTTATTGTGTTGGCAAATGTGTTGTGACGGCTATAAGTTGTAGTGTTGGCTGTAATGTGTCTTGATTATGAGGTGTTGTGTTGATTGCAAGGTGTTGTTTTTGTTGAGCTTTTATGTGTTGGCTATAATATGTTGTGTTGGCTATTATGTGTTGTGTTGGCTGTAATTGAGGGGTTTTGTGTTAGCTATAAGGTATTGTGTTGGCTGCAAGGTGTTGTTTTGGTTGAGCATTGTTGTGTTGGCTATAAAGTGTTGTGTTGGTTGTAAGGCTTTTGTGTTGCTAGAACGGTATTGTGTTGGCAAAGCAGTGTTGTGTTAGCTGTAAGATAATATATTGGTTATTATGTATTGTGTTGGCTGAACGGTGTTGTGCTGGTTTAGTGGTGTTGTGTTGGCTATAAGGTGTTTTGTTGGCTGCAAGGTGTTGTTTTGGATGAGATTTGTTGTGTTAGCTATAAGGTGGCGTGTTGGAGTGTTGTAAGGTGTTGTTTTCGTTGAGCGGTGTTTTGTGTTGGGCGACGCTTACCAAACCTGACACCCCACATTGTGCCAATGGCTTCGGGTGGAAGAGCGCAATTGGGAGGGTACAAGCCTTATCCTGGTGCGAGGAAATGTAACCAAAAGACAAAATGTCATGGCAGAGCAGACCAGGCCCTAATCCTGGGTTGGCAGCTGATCTAGGATCGAAGCTCCGACAGGCGGACAGTTAGAGCATAGTTTTGCTAATCCGGCAGCTTCTGCAACTTGTCCTGTTCCAAACGTATTGGTGTACCTTTCCTCTGCAGTGAACTGGGCAGGCCGAGAGAGGGATCATGATGCACGGGCAACACATGCTCTCTATATTTTAGCCCAGGCTTTGTGCTATGGCGAGGTATAACTCCATCCCTGGTCTTAACCGGTCTCGGCATCAAATCGAGAGGTAGCAGTTAAGGGTTATAAGTCCTTGTCAATTGGCGTAGACAAGGGGCGCCACGGGTCGCCTCTGACGGGGGAGACACCTACAGGTGTCACTGATTAGCTACCGCCAGCCTCAAGCTGGGCAGCCCCCGGCCAATTGAGTGCTGAACCGCCACATCCTGTCTGCTTCAATGGGTGCTTAGAGCTAGGACAAAATATGAATCGCAGGCTGTAAAACCAGTACACCAGGTACTACTAAAAAGAAAACATAGAAACCTCAAACTACGGCATGCAACCTGGAACAGTAAGAACCATGTGTCCAGGATTTTCCACTGACCTGACGGATGTTGACGATGTGGGAAAAAACAGGCTGTGATTGATGCCGAACTCAATCGTCTTAACATTGATATTGTTGGCCTGCAGGAGACTCGCCTCGCTGAGGAAGGGTCACTCAGGGAAAACAATTACACCTTTTTTGGAAGGGTAGAGGGCAGATAGAGAAAAGGCAATATGGTGTGGGCTTTACTAGTGAAGAATTCGTTACTGGGAATGATTTAAATTCCAGCTGGAGGTAATGAAAGACTGTTATCCCTGTGCTTGTCAAACTCTTGCGGTTTTGCCACCATTATCACTGCATATGCACTCACTTCCTCAAATGATGTGAGGGATTTGTTCTATGAGGAGTTAGACTCTATGATCAAGGCAGTTCCAAAATCCGACTACATTTATATGCTCGGTGATTTCAAAGCTGGCGTGGGCAAGGACTCGAGTTCATGGCCAGTGTGCCTTGGAAAATACATGAAAATTTGTTAAGGCTGCTAGAGCATTGCATCAGAAATGACCTATGTATTACAAACTCCTTTTTTAAAACAAAAGAGCTGCATAAGGTCACATGGAAACATCCAAGATCCGGCCATTGGCATCAGCTGGACTTCATTATCACACGGAGACAACATCTAAACCAAACATCATTACCTGGGAGTTACCACAGTGCTGACTGTGATACGAATCATTCTTTGGTTGTTGCAAGGGTTAGATTGAAACCAAAGAGAATCTACACAGCTAAACACAAATCTAGCTCCAGGATTAAAGTTAACACCCACGATCCTGATAAGTGCTGTGAGTTCCAACAGCAACTTGAAGACCGCTTTCACTGATACATCAGAAAAGTGTACAGCAAAGTGAAAAGTGGGATAGAAATAAGGAAAACAGCGGTAGGGGGTTATAAAACAGCGGTAGGGGGTTTACGGCACTGTGGGTCATAAGAGGCAGGACTGGTTTGCGGCAAACAGCCAGACACTCAGCCCTTGATTGATAAAAAGAAGATTGCTCTCTTTAGATTACAAGGAAAGAACAACGGGTAACACTCTCAGTGAGCTGAATCAAGCTAGGAAGGATGTGCAAAAGGCTGCCAGGCAGTGTGCAAATTAATATTGGATCAAGTTATGTGAGTCCATTCAAATCGCAAGTGATAAGGGAAACATAAGAAGCATGTATGAAGGAATAAAGAAAGCCTGTGGTCCGGTGATCAAAAGAAGTGCACCATTGAAAACCTTGACTGGAGAAATCATCACTGATAAGAAGCAGCAGATGGACAGATGGGTAGAGCACTATTTGGAACTTATACTTCAAGTGAGACCAAACTAGCGGATGATGTCCCTCAACGCCATAGAAGCCCTGCCAGCTCTTGACCACCTGGACACACTTCCCACCATAACAGAAGTTAAGTTTTCTATAAATGAAATTGCATCTGGCAAGGCTCCAGTTAAGGATGGGATTCCAATAGAGATTATCAGAAGTGGGCAAGTTACACTCACTCTACAGATCCACCAGCTAATAGAGCTATGCCGGCGAGAAGGACAAGTCCCACAGGATTTCAAAGATTCAAGCATCATAACACTGTACAAGAACAAGGGCGATCGGAGCGACAGTAACAACTATAGGGTTATCTCACTTCTGTGTATTGTAGGGAAAGTATTTTTCAGATTTGTTCTGCGCAGACTTCATTTCCTGGGAGATCACGTCAACCCTGAATCACAGTCTGGCATCAGACAGAATCGGTCTACCATTGATATGATATTCTCATTGTGACAAATGCATGAAAAATGCCATGAACAAAATCAATCACTATTTATTGTGTTCATCGACCTCACAAAGGCATTTGATTTGGTCAGTCGTGAAGGTCTATTCAAGGCAATAAAGAAGATTGGCTGCCCACCAACTCTTCTGTCCATTGTGGAATCGTTCCACACAGGCATGAAGGGTATAATCAAGTTTCATGGTGCAACTTCTGAAGAGTTTGAAATCAAGAGTGGAGTTAAGCAAGGTTGTGTTCTAGCTCTCACCCTCTTTGGAATATACTTTTCACTTCTACGGAAATATGCCTTTCGTTATGAGGATTGTGGTATATACATTCACGCACGCTCAGATTGCGGCCTCTATAATGCTCAGAGATTGAAGGCCAAGACCAAAATTAGGAGGTGCCAATGTGCTCATCGGGGTATGCTGTCGCCCCACTGGCAAACTACCATAAACACATACTCGAATACACTGAATCACAACGGCTTTCCCTGGGCAGAACATGCCGCACAAATCTATTTATTTACTTCACCACAACGTTATATAGTCAATTCTAACTTCTAACAATTGACCTACTTACAAATATTGTCCTGCGTCGTTATCGGGCCCTAAGCCCCTCAAGCAGGTGGCACAGCTCACCTCGCGCCCTGTAATGTAGCGTGTTTATCGGCCTGGAGTGTACTGGCCATCGCTCTTGCTGTAACACGGACTCTACAACGCTTTAACGCTTGTCCATGCCGTTTGACTCGTAGGTTTCCTATTTACCTTTGACTCACTGTCCACATCTTCATATTATACAGCATGTCTTGTCCATTTCTACGATGTGAACCTAGCTGTGGTTCCCGGCTGACACCATTCTCTGCTTTCTTGATCTGTCTGTGATGGCGTCCCAGCTCCGACTGACCCTCTTTGTTCGTGGCCCTTCTCGACCCTTCTGATCACGTGGCCTCATCCTTGGTCTATTATTGGTCACTCTCATCAGCCGTCTACCGGTGTCTCCTTTTCCTCTGGCCACCCACGACAATTTATCCTACCGTTGTTCTACAGTAATTTACTAAACCAGACTTTACTTAACCAGACTTATGGCATATGCCCCCCGAAATTTCAAAAATGTTCTACATTTTTGGGTTCTTCCTTATCTCTACACTTGACATGAGTCAGCTTGGTCGCACATGTCTGTCCCCTGGTCGCACATATCTGTCTACTGCCTCATGCCTTAGAGCTTGCTTCTCAGTTCCCTTTAACTTCCCTCTGTGTTACGTTGATATCCTGCTATGCCTTCACACAAATTATAATGTCGGACACGAATATCCGTCTATTCCCAAATAGACCTCGTGTGGCCTCAACCCCCTTTGTGTTCGGCAGGTTGAGGACCATCCTCATATGAGTCCCAATGCCCCACCCCGGACATTCCCATATGGTTCCTCATTTATACCTCGGTATAAGCAACTGACACCCTTCTTCAGCCCTTAAGCCCTGGGTGCAGGAACATGTGTATTGCAGACATATCAATTCCACACCTATTTTGTTTAAGCTCTTATCTTGCCCCTGAGTAACGTATGCTACGACTGTGGACCTTCTTCGTGCGAGTACACATTACCTCTCCATTTGTCTTGTCAACGTGTGTGTGGGGTCGGCTGCCATTAGTTACTTTTTGCTATGATGTTCGATTGTGCCCTATGGCTAGATATTCCCTTCATTTGCCTTCTCTATTTGTTCCTGATATTCTTGCGACTAACTTTTCCCTTGTAGTGTTCCTAATACCATGACCCTTATGCACATCTATTCTCATGCCAAGGTACTTCATGTTAAAATATTATATGTACAAAGTACTACCACCTGGTATTACTATTAATGGCACTACTAATAATCCTACTCCACTATCCTTGTATTCTCATTTCACCTTCCCTTGTACACTGTTCTTTTTCTCTCACATTCTCACTAGCCCATTTCATTCTCCTCCCTTTCTTCCATCTTCACTTGTGCTATATTCTCTCTCTTTCATCCTCTCTCTTCATCCTTTCATCGTTTGTCTTTCTCTCCCTCTTTTCTTTTTTTCTGTTTAATAGTATTTAATTTTTGTATTATGTACTCTGCCTCACAATACGCATACTAGAAACTCAAATGTTCCATCTTTGCCCGTAAGCTTCTTGTATACAGGTGTGCAAGTATCCAGGTTGTGTTCAAATTGATTCTCATTCGCACAAATTTCTACTCTCATTCTTCTCGTACCCTTATCTCGCCTCACTGTCCCTCATCATATTCCTATGTTATGTACATGTTACCACGATCGCATAAGTTCCTCCTACCAATTGTACCTGTCTGTCTTTCCAATATAAAATATTGTCATAAAACCTGAATAGTATCTAACATTGGACTCACATGTAATATGCAAGCACTATTATAACTTTCACTCGCACATCATTATCATCTTTGTGACATCAATATGTATCACTGGTAGTAGTGTCTCAGTTAACTTCTTCTTTTTCTTTTATGTTATGGGTGTCATCTGTGATGTGTCGTGGTTTTAGACCCACTGTCAACCTTTCTGCTTTAGTAGATGTCGATTCTTCCTTTTTCCCTTTTCTACCATTTATCAGTTTCTACCAACATCTCATCTTATACGTTCTGTGTTACAATCAGGTACTAGTACAATCAATAATGTTACAATTATTGTTACAATTACATGCATACTGTTTATGAATATACATGGCATGATGATTATAATCGTACGAATGTACTGATGTTTATGTATGTACTTATAAGACATTAAGATGATATTATTTATATCTATATGTATTATGAATGTTGTTTATTGAATTATTGTGATTGTTATTAACTATTACTCCATTGACTGGTTCTGGCTGGTATCTGTCTTCTCTAACTGTATCTTCTACCATTCAGATTCTCAATCTTCACTTGAGTCTGCCTGTCTCAGCATCTTCAGTCAGCTAGTGAGGTAACATCTTTGAGGTACCTTCGACACTATCTCCTCTGCTCAGTCATTTACACGCCTTATCTATCTGAAATTATTAACAGCCTTGAGTGTATATATATCCATACATACATACATACTTACACATTGCGTATTTACACATTTGCAATTGCATATTATATTACCGCAATCCTATATCTAACCTTTATACACTCTATACAGTATCTACAATATACATATCTATACTTACATTCTATCACAGTAATTACATATCAAGTCATTCATATATTTCTAATGTCTTTCTACAGTCTACTCAGTACATCTGCAAGGTTGTTATCTTTGCCTGGTATGTGGCAAATGTCAAAGTCATAGTCCTGTAGAAGTAAGGACACCTGTGTATCCGAGAGTTTCTTGGATGACCCTTTTTGAATACCTTTAGTGGTTTATTGTCAGACAATGCAATGAACTTTTCCCCCAACAAATATTTGGAAAATTACTTAACACTTTCAACCAGCGCTAAGGCTTCCAGTTCAGTGATGGTATAGTTCATTTGGGTGTCTGTAAGTTTCCTACTATAGTAGAGTATAGGGTGTAATCGTCCCTGATGGTACTGTAGCAGGATAGCGGAGATTGCGCAGGAGCTCCCATCAGTTTGAAGAATGAAGTCTTTTGAGATATCTGGCAGTTTAAAGATAGGTTGTCTACTGAAGAGTGTCTTAATTTCCTCCAATAGTCTGCTGTGTTTGTCTGTCCAGTTTACCTTTGTCGGTTGACCTTTCTTCAGTAGTTCGGAGAAAGTTGCAGTCATATCAGCGAAGTTCGGTATGAACTTCTGATTATAATTAATAAGCCCTAACACGCTCCTAACCTCTTTCTTTGTGGAAGCTTTAATTTGCAAACTCTTTGTAACCACAGTAGGGTCGGTTTTCCGACACCCGTTGGAGATTCTGTGTCCCAGGAACTGCACTTCTAAATACCCTATTTCGGTCTTACTGGGCTTAGCTTTCAGCCCGTGGTCTTGAATTCTCTGAAACACCTGCTCCATGACCTTAGTGTGTTTATCTATATTCGTAGTATGGATGCATATATCGTCCATATACGTGGCTACGGTTTCCAATGCCTTGCAGTAGACTGCGCATCATTCACATGAATGTGCTTGGTGCGTTCTGTAAACCAAAAGGCATATAGGCCCATTCATAAAGGCCTAAGGGTGTAGCGAAAGCCGTGATATGCATGGAACTTTTCTTCCATAGGGATTTACCAGTATCCCTTGGTTAAATCGATTTTGCAAAAAACATTTGTGATTTGGCCATGCCGTCTATGAGATGGTCAATGTTCGGCATGGGTTCCGCATCTAAGAGGGTTAATGCGTTGATCTTTCTATAGTCAACGCATATCCTCAGGGTTTTATCTTTTTTCTTTACTATCTTAATCTGCTGTCTGGTAATCACATTGCCACGTGCCTTACTATAATCCCATGTCCGGGATTTCTCTCCCGTACAATCTTTTGCCCCAGGTATGTTACCTATCATAAGTCCTGCACAAGGATTAGGCAGTACCGCCACTCGTATTCCCCCCTTCAAAGTATGGGCAGGATATATGAACCCATGCTATAGCATACTTTTCCTTTGTGCCGCCGAACGTGCGGCATTTCACACTATCTCCAGTGTACTCACTGTTCAGTACCAGACTCTGATCCACCCCTACTATTGACGCCCCAGTATCTCTAACGCAGGTTGTCAACTTTCCGTTCACGAGTGCTTTGTGGACTTTCAATGTCCCGTTGTGAATGTTGCTCGTATTCGCCTCTCTTGTAGGCACTGTATGCCTACACGTGGGGTTACCGAGCTCTTGTCTCTTATTTACGTCTGTCTCCTACGTTTGTCTTTTGGTCATGTTCTTCTTTAGTCAGTCGTCTACACTCTCTGGCTACGTGGCCCAAGCTGTTACAGATCCAACATTTTCGAATTCTTATGTAGTCTGTGTACCTATCGACTCTATTGGAGGGACGGTTTCTGATGTACGAGTCGTGCTTAGGGTTTCTGTCGCCTATTTTAAAAGACCCATGTTGGCGACCACAATATGTACATTCACTTACTGCCCTGACTGAGCTACCTTAGCTGGTCTCTGTAGAGCCGGTCTATATTGAGTAATTCGGTGATCTCTACTCTTGGGTCTATCTGCTGGTCTTTACCTTGGTTATCATTACGTTTCTGAAGTTCTGTCCTAAGATCTTTCACTGTCAACCCACATCTCACACCTAAAGCTATGAAATCAGTTCGGTGATCTCTACCCTTGGGTCTGTTCTGCTGGTCTTTACCTTGGTTATCATTACGTTTCTGAAGTTCTGTCCTAAGCTCTTTCACTGTCAACCCACATCTTACACATAAAGCTATGACATCTGACCATGTAGGCGTGGTTATATGATGTATCTACTGAGTGGTATATGTATTACTATCTGTACACGCAGTCGGTGTTACCGCTGATCTGGTTTTAGTAACCTGTAACTCTATTGAAAAGTAGACTGTAACTATCAACGGTTAACTAACCAACATCATCCCTGTTGAAGAACAATCTAATTCATCAGGCTGGTTGCACAATAATATACAAAGGTGTCTGATAGCTCTCTGTAATTGAGCAGCAACTATAGCAAATTAATTAGAATTAACTGATTGAGTGCCAAACAAAAAGTGGGTTTGGCCCAAGCAGATTTTGATGGCAGAAAATAGGAAGTAGGAGTGTCTCATAATAATGGTCTAAAACTTGTTAAAATGGTAGCAAATATATTGTATTATATATCAAATTAAAGGACATTGCACAAGGAACACTTCGGTATTGCTAATGTTGCTATAAGTTAGAAATATAATAATAATATTAGCAGATGTTGTTAAAAAAAATTGAAGACATGGGTGACAAGTACGTGAAATTTCCACTTACCAAGGCGCTACTGCTCCAACGCTGTTTATAATCCAATGAAACTTACTGAATTATGATAACTACACCACTTTGCTATACAAATATCAATAGAACGGCTCCATAACACCAATAAAACACAATAAAAACATCATATTTTGAAGCGAATCATTGTCACATAAAATGGAAAATGTCGGAAAATCACGAGACAGGTTTTGACCGTTTTCTACTTAGAAACAATATGTACACTATTTTGTATTTAGTTTTATCAAATATTGGTATTATTCTTTTAGATTTAATTATTTAAATACACCTTAAATACTTTGTGATAGGCAAAGCAAACTTTAGGGGCACAAGTGTGGCCCATTAGCTAATTCGACATGATGACAAACTTGCACGCTTAGTGGCTAAGCGGCTAAGCTAGTTTTCGTTTATATAAATAATTAATTTTAACCGAACAAACACATTTAACATGTGCTATCAGTTTAGAATCATTCACAAAGTCCTTTAAATCAGAATAACTACAATCTAACATTGTTTAAAACTTTTATCTAATGTAAATAAGGCCGAAAATCTTGCCATTCCTTGCCATTACTAAAATTGCAAGTAACTACAACTTTAACACCTCAAATTCATCAAATGTCGATACCTCGTGGCTTGTGTGTAAATGAAAAACCTTTTTTCGGTGTAAAACTTCCTTCGTTTCAGTGCATTAAAATTCAGCTAGGGAACGAAAACGAAACAAACAAACGAGCTGCCAAGATTTTGCCAATATATTGATGAAGGGGCAAAATAGTTGAGACTGTTTGGCAACAGATTGGCGGATGGCACTGAATCAGTTAACTTGCTCTGTATATATCCAGCGATGATGTTTCAAGTGGCTTGGTCCCGATGCTCGACTCAACTTCCGCTTGCTTCCGGACTTGATACAACTCAGCGTGGCCGTCCCCGTTCCACTTACAGTTGACCTTGGATAGACTTGGTCGTCAGCTGCAGCTCCACAAAAGTGGTGTAGATACCACCTATGGTACTACTGTCAAACCATGTGAAACAAATCTGTAACGAATACTCAATGTAGATACCGCGATTAGTTCATGAAGTCACTTAGTGCATGTAGCACATGTATACGGCCTTATAATGTTACTTATGTGGCTACTTGCCATTACTTTGAATTTTGGAAAATTTGAAATATTGTGCTTTATAGGCACCCTGCACAATGAGCCACACATTTCCGTTGATAATCTACGTGGGTTCCACTGCTGTGGTTGATCGCCATGCTTGTTTGCTTTGCTAATACTCATTTTGAAAAGTGTTCACTTTCAATAACAATGTCCATTTTCACTGTCGGCACTGTTCTTAAAGAGACCAAATAACGTCTGTAGTATTCACAAAATTTTCTCACACCTGTCGGTAAACACCTCCTTATCGAGTACTTTAACATCATTGTATTAGTATTGTTGTTAAAATTTACATCCAATACTGTTCAATACTGGTATATAATTTGCCATGGTTCATAACTCATGAGTTTATACTCTGACTTTACTCGTAACTCTTTCTCATGTCCCAATGTCCTTTGGTATCACCCAATATATTCTAGTTCATACCTACCACACTGGTATATTTGTAGCTTCACAATGTTACCGGCATGTCATTAGCCATGTTGTCTTGTTTGATATTAGAATCGCTCGATGTAATATACTTCAAAGGCAGATTATTTTTTCTTCTGACTATCGCTCACCATTGCAATGTCCTCTTTTTCCAAGTTCAGTCTCCGGCTTGAGCCCCTATGGTTGCCAATTTGCTGATCGGGGTATGCTGTCGCTCCACTGGCAAACTACCATAAACACATACTCGAATACACTGAATCACAACGGCTTTCCCTGGGCAGAACATGCCGCACAAATCTATTTATTTACTTCACCACAACGTTATATAGTCAATTCCAACTTCTATCAATTGACCTACTTACAAATATTGTCCTGCGTCGTTATCGGGCCCTAAGCCCCTCAAGCGGGTGACACAGCTCACCTCGCGCTCTGTAATGTAGCGTGTTTACCGGCCTGGAGTGTACTGGCCATCACTCTTGCTGTAACACGGACTCTACAACGCTTTAACGCTGTCCAGACAGTTTGACTCGTATGTTTCCTATTCACCTTTGACTCACTGTCCACATCTTCATATTAAACAGATTTCTACGATGTGAACCTGGCTGTGATTCCCTGCCGACACAATTCTCTGCTTTCTTGATCTGTCTGTGATAGCGTCCCAACTCCAACTGACCCTCTTTGTTAATGGTCCTTCTCGACCCTTCTGATCACGTGGCGTCAGCCTTGGTCTATTATTGGCCACTCTCATCAGCCGTCTACCGGTGTCTCCTTTCCTCTGGCCACCCACGACAATTTATCCTACCGTTGTTCTACAGTAATTTACTAAACCAGACTTTACTTAACCAGACTCATGGCAGGAGGGTACTGATCAGAGAGTTGCTTTTTGCAGATGATGCTGCAATTACGACCTACTCTGAGGAAGTATTACAATGTCTACTATTGCATTCTCCAATGTTTGCTCTGAATTTGGTTTAATAATTAGGCAAACAGAAGACGCAGATTATGTCATAAGGTGCACAAGAGGTACCATCAATCTTTTTTGACGATGTTGAACTGGAGACAGTGGACCATTTCATACATCTAGGATCAGATGTAAATAGCAAATTATCCCCAGATCAGGAAATCCACATCAGGATTGGTAAGACAGCAACAAAAATGAACCGGTTAACAAAAATAGTCTGGGAGAACAGAAAGCTAACTGCCAAAACAAAAGTACGCGTTTATCAAGCCTGTGTCCTTAGTACTCTTCTTTATGTCAGTGAAACCTGGACAACTTACTCCCACCTAGAGAAACGTTTAAACAGCTTTCATGTGCGGTGTCTGCGAAGAATCAAGACAAAATCACAAATACTGAAGTATTGGAAAGATCAGGTTGTATGACGGTTTGTTCCATGCATGCTCAGTCATCGTAGACTTAGATGGAAAGGACATGTTAGGAGGATGGATGATGGTAGAATACCAAAGGACATCTTTTTTGGTGAATTACAGACGGGTAGGAGATCTCAGGGTTGACCTCTACTACGATACAAAGATGTGTGTAAGCGGGACATGATTAATAAAGGCGTTGATAATGCACACTGGGAGCAAGTCGCCGCTGAACGTGTTGCATGGAGGACAAACTTCAGAAATGGAATAAAGACAGAGGAGAAAATGCTTGCAGATAGGTCACACTGAGCGTATGAGGCGTAAGATGGTACGTGATGGTGAAAATGTCCATGTGTTTAAATACATCCACTGTGGACAAACATTTACAGAGTGAATTGGCCTTATCAGTCATATTCGATACCGCCATGGAGTGTAGTCATTATGCCTTTTTGAAGCACAATGTAACAGACTATCATCTGTCAAGACGGCAAGGTGTCAATGAATGGCTATAATGCGTTGCGTGGCTACAAGCTGTTGTATTGGGGTGAGGTGTTGTTGTTTTTTTTTTTTTTTTGAGCTGTGTTGTATTGGCTTCGCGGTGCTGTGTTAACTTTATAGAGACACCCCAGTAGTGTGTATGCGTTACATTCTTGGTCTGCCGAGTGTTGCTGGTGGGCTCAAGGTGATGCAGGCGAAGGCATACCTCAGAGTAGCTGCAGACACAGACCACCCACTGCATGAGGCGCTGGACGCAGTTAAGGATCAGCGACTGATAAGAGGGAAATCATGGATGGCTCAGGCGGAGGATACGATCAGACAGGTGTGCCTCTTCGAGAACATTAGGCGTGGAGAGGAGTGGGTCAGAGTGCCAGCGGAGTAGTCAGACTTGTGCAGAGTGATAATCACATTAAGCCGGGAGTGCAGGGATTGGCCAGCAGGGGCCACGGAAGTGGAAATCCAGCAACTAATTCAGGACAATGCTCACTCGGGTGGTGTGATTATCTACACAGATGGTTCGGTGTCAAGAGGTGAGAAAAGTGGCTGGGGGTTCATAGCCAAAGCCAATGGTCGACGTTTATGGCAGGAGAGCCTGGCATATGATACCACAACATCCAGCTTAGGAATGGAGGTGGAGGCGGTCACTGCCACTCTCCGCTGGATGGAGAATACGACACACACACACACACACACATCGTGATTGTAACTGACTCAGAAAGCATGCTGACGAGGGTGAGGACGGGCAGGCTTCGTGCGGAGTGGCTTGCTTCGCTTCGGAGGTCACGGGTGACAAGCATCGCCTGGATCTTTTCTCCGGGGCATGCCGGTGTGCTGGAAAATGAACAGGCGGACAGATTGGCTGGCTCTGCAGACCTTAGTGGAATATTGATACATGACAAGGCAGATGTGGTTTCGGCCTTGTGGGAGCACGTGTACACCTCGGAGGAGCAAATGGATTACCATGGTCTGGCAAGAATGAGACAGCGAGGAGTGACGAGAGGATCTGGCCGACGCTCAACGCTCAGAGGAAAGGCGAGACGGACATATAATCAGATTGCTACTGGTACTGTTGGTGTTGGAACTCTTCGCTGGCTGCTGAGGATGGGGACGGAGCGCTTATAGGAATGCCCCGAATGCTGTGATGTCGATTCCTAAATCAATCAATCAATCAATCAATCAATCAATCATGTTAGCTTTACTAATGTTGTTTTAGTTGACAGGCACTGTGTTGGCTGTAAGCTGTTATGGTGGCTATAAGGAGTTGTGTTTGCTGAATGGTGGAACATGGTCAAAACATATAAGCCAGACATTAGAAAAATGCAAGAAAGCAAGCAACCTACTGCGGGTGATAAAAGGTAACGGTTGGGGTGCCCACACCAAAGCAATGCTGATGTTCTATAAAGCATTTATCAGGGGCAAGCTAGAATACGGCAGCATTATGTACGACTCAGCCAACAAGAGGAAGCTAGATACCATACAGACCCAAGCGCTAAACACCATCCTGAGTGCTGGAAAATGTACATCCAGAGAAGCCACGGAGGTAGCGCTGGGGGTACTCCCACTGAGTCTGAGGTGTAAACAGCTGACGTATAACTATTGGCTAAAGGTTGCTCAAGACAACAACCACCCTGGATACCAAACGTTCAGCGACAACAGCAGCAAAAACGGGGGGGGGGGGCATCCCAATAATAAAACTGCAAAGACCGGCAGGATGGGAAGCAGCAGAGAAGATGAAGGAAGAAATTGAGCTAGCAGAGACCCTGAAACAGACAAGACGGTTCAAGCCAACAATCCCACCATGGGAATTAACAGTCCCATTCACTGACTGTAGTCTAGCAAAGTCCATCACCAAGGACACGGAGGACACAGATGCAAGAGACGCGGCCGAGGAATACATACAAGAAATCAGTAAGGACAACCTCATAATATACACAGACGGGTCCAAGAACGAACAGGGAGAGGTGGGAGCAGGAGTAGTGGTCCTAGACTGGAAGCTAAAGAGACAGTTCAAGCTAACAGACCAGACAGCAGTATGCACGGCCGAACTGGTTGCCATAATGAAAGGTCTAGAGATCGCAGCCGAAAATCCACCACTGAGACTGTATATTAACATACTCCCTGTCATCAGTACAAACGCTCGGGAACTTTAATAGAGGCAACAGACCCGACATAAAAGAGGAGATATTAGCGACAGCCACAAACCTCAGGTACATGGGGTGCCAAGTCACCATCGGATGGATACCAGCTCACAGAGGTATCCCGGGAAACGAACAGGCAGACAGAGCGGCGAAACGGGGAATAACCAGAACTAACCAAATCTGCACAGGCCTAGGTAAAGTAGAAGGGAAGAATATAGTCAAAAACTACATTCTCAAGGAATGGAGGCAACAGTGGCGAGACATCGCTAAAGGACGCCGTGCCTACCAAGTATTGGGCTGAACCCAGATACAAGCCACAAGTCAAGACCAACATGAAAGCACCGGCAAACAGACAGCTGTGGAGAATCAGACTAGGCAAACATCACGTCCGAAAAAGAACTCCGGATGAACGAAGAAGAAGAAGACTAGGCAATTGGAAAGACACAAGAGAAAACCCATACTGCAGAGCATGTGCCGAGAAAACAACACCATCGAACACTACTTACTAGTATGCGACAAGTACAATAGAGAGCGAAGGGACCTGAGAGATCACTTCGTCAAAACTGGGAACCCAATGACAATGACAGAGTGCCTGCACATAAACAGCAACCCGGAAACACAGCGACTGGTCAGACAGTTCCTATGCAGAACAGGGAAGACCGTATAACCTCCCTACACTGTATATATGTATATATTTAAATATTGAGCACAACCCACTACTGGCAACGCCGATCACATTCTGGTATGAACCTAAGGCCTATCCACGTCAATATGGAAGCACTATACTCGAGTTTCGCCCTCATTTGAGCTCGTCAGTAGTGCATATCCCTGACCGGATCCGGAAACAGTCCCGGATCACGCGTGTGAAGCGGGTGTGTAACCACGCGGCACACACTGGACACACCAAATTATCACAACAGAACATCACAACGCTACCCATCGTAGGCTATGCTCAAGATTGCCCAATCGCCGCGACCTACGTCCGTCAATCGATGGGACCCGAACGATCATGACTTCTCACTGGCAAGGAACACCAGGCCTCCTAAATCCAGTGAGCAATAGTCAATTGATTATGTGGTTGTTTCGGGATTTGAAATTTAAATATTGAGCACAACCTACTACTGGCAACGCCGATCACATTCTGGTATGAACCTAAGGCCTATCCACGTCAATATGGAAGCACTATACTCGAGTTTCGCCCTCATTTGAGCTCGTCAGTAGTGCATATCCCTGACCGGATCCGGAAACAGTCCCGGATCACGCGTGTGAAGCGGGTGTGTAACCACGCGGCACACACTGGACACACCAAATTATCACAACAGAACATCACAACGCTACCCATCGTAGGCTATGCTCAAGATTGCCCAATCGCCGCGACCGACGTCCGTCAATCGATGGGACCCGAACGATCAGGACTTCTCACTGGCAAGGAACACCAGGCCTCCTAAATCCAGTGAGCAATAATCAATTGATTATGTGGTTGTTTCGGGATTTGAAATTAAAATATTGAGCACAACCCAGCACTGGCAACGCAGATCACATTCTGGTATGAACCTAAGGCCTATCCACGTCAATATGGAAGCACTATACTCGAGTTTCGCCCTCATTTGAGCTCGTCAGTAGTGCATATCCCTGACCGGATCCGGAAACAGTCCCGGATCACGCGTGTGAAGCGGGTGTGTAACCACGCGGCACACACTGGACACACCAAATTATCACAACAGAACATCACAACGCTACATATGTATATATGTGTTTGTTTGTATTTGTGCAATGTTTATATATGTTTTAAAAAAAAAATTTAATAAACAAAAAAAAAAAAACTGGCGGGGTGAATGGCAGGAAGGTGGGTTGGCTCCTCCGGTAGAGCACCTGAGCTGGGAGGACAGGGAGACCTGGTCATCTTGCTGCCACACCGCACCCACACGCGATGAAGAAAAACGCCAAATCACAAACGTAAAGGAGTTCGGGCCGCTGACCGGGGGGACAACTTGAGACTTGCATTTGAATGCTCTGCCCTTGCCTACATCGAGTCCTTATGAGGACTGGACATGACCGGGACTAGCCCCGATGAGAATAACACAAGAAACGGCAAGCACGTAGCAGTGCTAACAGAGAAAAGAAGCCAAGAAACGAGAGAATGCGGGCCCAGTAGGCCCAACCAAGGACCGGTCTTTACCAGGACCAGCACAAAATATATCTATCCGACGAACAGAGCGGAACCAATAAAACTAGTAGGAATTAGGACTAACAATCCACACAACTACGGCTCTCAACAATAACCACCGCTGACGAAGCAGGTTAGACGAGACCGAATTTGGAAGTGTTTTTTTTTTTTGGATAAATTGGAATTGAATGGTGGTGTGTTGGTGGAGCGGTACTGTGTTGGCTGTAAGGTGTTGTGTTGACTGTAAGATGTTGTGTTGGCTGTAAGGTATTGTGTTGGCTGAGCAGTGTTATGTTGGCTGTAAGGTGTTGTTTTTAATATAAGATTTTGTGTTGATTGAGCGGTGTTGTGTTTGCTAATAGGTCGTGTATTGGCTATATGATTTTGTGTTGATAATAAGATGTTGTTGGCTATAAGGTGTTGTAATAGATGTAAGGTGTTGTGTTGACTATAAGGTGTTATGTTGGCTAAAAGATATTGTGTTTTGCTGTGGGGTGTTGTGTTGGCTATAAGGTGTTGTGTTTACATAAGGTGTTGTTTGGCTAAAAGATATTGTGTTGGTTAAAAGATATTATATTGGCTATAAGGTGTTGTGTTGGCTATAAGGTATTGTGTTGGCTATAATGTGTTGTGTTGGCTGAAAAGTGTTGTGTTGACTATGAGATGTTGTGTTTACTGTAAGTTGTTGTGTTGGCTAAAATATATTGTTTTGGCTATAAGGTGTGCTGTTGGCTATCAGGTGTTGTGTTGGCTATAAAGTGGTGTGTTGGCTGTAAAGTAGTGTGTTGGTTATAAAGTCTTGTGTTGATTGAGACGTGTTGTGTTGGTTAAGAGTTGTTGTGTTGGCTATAGGTGTTGTGTTAGGTGTAAGGGATTGTGTTGGCTAGAAAATATTCTATTGGTTGAGCATTGTTATGTTGGCTATAAATTATGGTGTTGTTGAGCATTGTTGTGACTTAAGGTGTTGTGTTGGCTGTAAGGTATTATATTGGTAGAGCTTTGTTGTAATGGTTATAAGATATTTTGATAAGTTTAAGGGATTTTGTTGGCTATAAGATGTTGTGTTGGTTGAGTTTTGTTGTGTTGAGTCAGCGGTGTTTTGTTGGTTGTGTGTAGTTCTATGGTATGTTGAGGGTTCTATGGTATTTTTTTTTGGTTGAGCTGTGGTCTATGTGTGTGTGTGTGTGTGTGTGTGTGTGTGTGTGTGTGTGTGTGTGTGTGTGTGTGTGTGTGTGTGTGTGTGTGTGGCTCCATGTCCACTCACCACGTCTTCCCCCATGTCTCTCCATCAGCATCTACCGACGTGTCATCTCTCTCTATAGAGAAAGGGGTACCTGTAGGAGAAACACGGAATATAAGAATATAGTTCACGTTTCTTAATTAGTTTACATATTTGTCTTTTTGTCAATAAATAGCAAGATTTGATTAATTCACTGGCTGACTGACTAACTGACTGGTACCTGGCCGTCTTGACAGACACTAGTTATGGAATTATAACTCTCCATAACACAAAGACTGGGCTGAATTGGAGGACCATGTTTTGTCCTTGCAGCATGATCCATCACTCGGCCTACCTAGTGTACTCCAAGGAAAAGTAGCGCCAATACGTCTGGAACAAGACAAGATGCAGAAGCTGCCGGATCAGCACAACAATGTTCTGACTTTGCGCCTTTTGGAGCTTCCATCCTAGATCCAGTTGTTGACCAAAGCTTAGGGCCTGGTCTGTTCTGTCATGACATTTAGTCTTTAGATTGCATTTCCTGGCAAAAGAGTCAGGCTTGTACCCTCGCAGTTGTGCTCCTCCTATTGAAGCCGTTGGACAATGTGGTGTGTCGGGTATGGTGACAGCCCAATATTCGGCGCTAACAGAAGGCAGGTAGTACCGTTTACTGTCATACGGTAGCTCAGTCATATCTGACTGAGACCTGACTTTGATAGCAAGATATGTTATTAAATATAACGTGATTAGGAAAGACCCACACACGCTCGTGTACAGACACATTGACACAAGAACATAATTTGTATGTGATATCAATAAAGTTGTATAGTGGAAAAACCAGAGATCAATAAAGCCGTAGAGTGGAAAAACCAAAAAATTGAATAAAGCCGTACAGTGGAAAAACCAGAAATTGAATAAAATTGTACAGTGGAAAAGCCAGAAATAAATAGCAAAAAGGCAACAAGTGGATACTCCCAGTCCAATATGGCAGATTGGATGGTGATCCGTTAAGCCTTGGAGTGTCGTTTGCTTCTGACCTCGGTTTATTTATGCATTATCATCATTTGGATGTGTAGTACATGGTTCCTTCGCCCAACTATGGGGTTGAGTGCTTGGTTCCCTTCATAATAGCATAGGAGTTGAATGACGAGAAAGCACATGTTTTACTATGAAAGGACGGTTATTGTTATTTTCTTTGGATTTAGCACATACTTCTAGGGAAGCCGTGGACTGTGTCTCACTGCTTGCAGCAGGGCTTGAATTCTCTATGGTAGAGAACTGAATCATTCATCTGCTGTATGTGTTAGTTAAATGTTACTTACGTATCCTTTACAGATCGTCGTAGTCAAACCCGTCATTGTTTGGATATTTGTGATTTTCTAGGTTGAGGCAAGCGAGCAAGAGGCAGACAACGATACTAGTGGGAAGATAAAATCAAGAGATGGACGAACATCAATATAACAGAATGTACAGTCAAGGCGAGAGACAGACAGTGTTGGGGATCCATTGCAGCCAACATTCATTGTGGAGACGGCACCTGATTGATTGATTGTTTGATTGATTGATTTTCTAGGCAATTTTACGTTAACTATTTTGCCGTTGTATTATGAACAGCCTATATTCATACTATTCAAAACAATGGATACCCTCACTAGCTATATAAACGGAAGGATTTCCTGTTTTGTGTTAGACTTCCTGTTTAGTTTTAGACATCCTTTTTTAGTGTTAGACTTCCTTTTTAGTACTAGACTTCCTGTTTATTGTTAGACTTCTTGTTTAGTGTTAGACTTCCTGTTTAGTGCTTTACTTCCTGGTTAGTGCCATACTTTCCATTAGGTGTTAGACTTTCCATGGGAATAACACTCCCCACATTCCAACAATATCAGTGACTATGTGTTTAGTGTTTCAGCCAAAGTATTATACATTTATTCCCTCCATATGATATATAACTCTGCAGTATGTAACTGTCGAGATGCAGCGAAATCTACCAGGCAATAAATCGTGCAATCGTTTTAAATCGTTTATGGCGTCATGTATTTAAAGATAACGTGAATGCCTAACATCACAAAGAATGGAAACTACAAATCTGATTTAAAATGTTCAATATGTACAGATTGTGAAGAGAGAGTTACCAGTCATTGTAAAGCATCTATTTCAGTATCAACCATATTAGTTGACTCTCTACATCAGTACCAGTCACTGTATAGTACCTGTTGTAGTATCAGTCATGTTAGATGACACTCTACCTCAGTCTTGCGGCCAGCTTCATGTCGATCACATCAGCCATGGAGTAGAGGTTGTTCCAAACATGCATCTAGCACCATATTTCCAATAAGGCGAGGAATAGGGTCTAATATTATCTCTCATCTCATCTCATCATCATGTTCCTCTTGTACCTTGCGGTGTCGAGGTGAAGTATAAACAGCGGGAGAGGGCCCGCTTATGGGATTCATATATCGAGATTCCCATGGACTCCTATACTGTTATTGTACTATCCTGTACTAGTTATTCATATACTGTTTAACTTTTTGAAACTTCAACAGTCCCTATGTGTACTGCTGCTTGTTTTTTTTTTTACACCCATGAAAGGGGGGGGGGGCGTGGGGGTAGGGAGGAAGGTTGTCTCCTAGCGAAGACGGCGTTGGTGTACCGAAACGTTTAGTATGTTTGTACTTGCTTATACTGCAGGACCAGCAACTGTTGGCGAATCAGCTGTTGTTGTATGTCCCACACCTGACACCCCTACGAAGTGTCTGCCCTATATTGCATGCCTTTGTCGTCGTCTTCTCTTCCTCCGTGTGACTCAGTGAAGTGTGAGGTTGTTTTTTTTTTTGGGGTGGGGGGGTGGGGGGGGGGAAGCGGAGGAAAGATGCGAACATCGTTCATGCGCTCTTTCTAATGCCCTTTGTAAGTTGGGATTCGTTATCTAAGCTTTTTATTTATACTATCACTCCAGCTTTTACGTGGTCTCTCCCTTGCTCTGTATCCAGTATATTTCTTCAAAGTGGGTCTTTGTGGCAGATGGTCCCAGTGCTTTCCTGCGAGGTGTCCATCCCGTTGTTTCTGTTGTTCTTTAATGAACTGCATGACTGGTTTCAGACCTAATCGTCTTCACATTTCCTCATGCATAATTCTGTCTCTAACAGTTACTACCGCAGTTCTTCTAAGATATCTCATCTCTGCTGTTATGATTTTGTTTGTTAGTTGAAGTAAGCTTTCAGGTTTGACATTAGAAGCATAATGTCGATCAAACAATAACACTGGGATTACACACATTTTGGCCGTAAATTTTATAGCTGTTCCTTGGTAACTGTGTGTTGCTGATTCCAAAACTGTAATCAATTTTTTTTTCAATCAGCTCTACCTTTTGAGATAACTAAGAATGACCTTCTTAGTAGGGCAATTATTATGTACAAGCCTAGAGTTAGGTGCCATCAGTGGCATTGTGACTGTTTTTCTTTAAATCTATAGTCAACACAAAAATAGCTTCTTTTCGAGGACTTCTTGGAATGTGACATGCCCGGAAAGTCACGCTTAAGGATCCAACAGTAATCTGCCATTATGTTCGCATCCCAGTGTCCCTGGTATCACTCTTCCATTGCTTTTATATCTTGGTGAAATATTTCAATACTAATATAGCCAAGATTCTCGGGAAAGAAATGTAAGTGTTTCTGGGGGTAGTGCAATTTTATGCTCATGTATCAAATCTTACAAACACTCGCCAACATGTTTTCAACTAATTCAGAATAATCTCTCTCCTCTTTTTAAGAATCAATCAAATTTGGATCTTTTAATTTGAGGTCCAACAAAAATTCCAGCCTTAAACTTGTCTATACTCAATTCCGGAAACTTTCTGCACAAGTAATTAAACTAGGTACCATTTTAGTTCAGTGCCAAAACAAATTGCTTCATCTAGCCAATTTTTTTTTTTAATGGTGGCAGTAGAACTCTTTTTCGATCAATGAAAGACTTGTTGACAATATTGTTTTCTTCAACTTTAAATTCTTCCCTCAGCGGCCACTGTTTCTGTGACCAGTTTGTATCTTTCTCACTGCTATGCCACAATCTTATAAAACATGGCTATGTGGTGAATCCCTTTGCTCGCCAAGCAAGACGTTCATTATTTTAAGATCTACACAAACCATCCAGTTATGTTCTAAAGGCTTCGATGTTCCTAGAGCTGTGCTTATTGTAGTATACTCCTCCTTCATTGTAGTAGAATAATTAATTGGAATTGAGCCATATTTGTTACCATTGTGTAAGAGAACACTGGGGGATGGAATGGGGGGGGGGGGGTACGGGGTGTCAGGCATTGGTAGCACCTTTGGTAAGGATGACTGTCATGTCCTTTTCAGGACCCATCCCCCACTGGTCCAAGCCTGACACCCAGCTCGTGCCTGTGGCTCCTAGTAGCTGTCAGCATGCGACAGCGGCCACCCACCGGGCAACAGCTGTGAGAGGCTGGCTAAACCAGGCATGGGTAGCCGATTTGGTGTAAAACCAAGAGGTAAACTAGGGTATGCCTACCCAGCATGTGAAGACAGGATTCGGCAGACTGCGGGGAAGAAATCATTCCTGATTCAACGGGCAAGACGGCGTTTACCTGCAAAGCGTTGTGGAACGTAATGAGCACGGCAAGGCACGTAGAGCGCCCTTGTCATCCACTGCACCTGTATTCGTCTCCAATCGTCTCGACTTGTCTTGCCACTGGACTCAGATGGACTCAAGCGAGAGAGTGAGGTCGACGAATTGCGCAACTCTTCCTCACTTTAATCCAAGATATCGCGCAAGTCATTCTTCATCCAACGTCATATATCACCTTCAAGCCCTGTGGCGATGGGCGAGCGGCGAAGCGGCAGGCGTGGGTACGCTGGCAGCCGTAGTCGCAGACCTGCACACAGGTGGTTCAGGCCATATGATCGTCTTCTACTGATCGGAGCAGCAGTGAGATTCGGCAGCCCCCTGAGCGACTGAGCAGCCCTCTATAGGAACACACTGCTCACCTCCATAGCATGAGGAAGGGGCTAGAAAAGGTGCCCTAAACATTGTCTGCTCCATCACTACCTAACCAGCTAGCCGCGGTTGGTGGGTACCCTTAACTGCGGTCGACATACAAAGAACATTTCGAGCCAAAATAGGCCTTATCAGCCATCTTAGAACTCACGGCTCCATACCTTCAACCCCACTGGATGAAATGAATGGTCATCATCATTCTTGATGGACAAACAACAACAACAATAAGAGAACACCTTTCAAACTTCTTTTAGAACTGTCAATGAAAAGAGGCCACTCATCTGGTGTATAACCTACATCCATTTCGTTTACAAGATATCCTATATTAGTAGAAAACATAGGATTTTTTCTTTAGAAAAGAATAAATGAAAGCCTTGCTCTCTGCTACGATAAAATGTAACCTTTATTTCAATAGTCAGTAACTGTTTTTCTTTCAATAGAGAAGTCAAAAGTTCTGAAAATTCCTTGGAGATATATATCTCGGATTAGATCATTTAGTGAATGCTGGTCGAAGCGTTGAGCAGCTGGAAGATTATCCTCGAAATCACTATTACTGTCACTTGTCGTTCCACATGCCACTGCTGCCTCATGTTCTAGCTGGGAATCCGAAATCTGACTGAAAGTTGGAATTGGTATGTCATCTCCGTGTGGAACAGGTCGTCTAGAAGAATCTAAATCTGGATACTTCCAATTTTTATCATTTTTTTTTCATTAATCCCTTTAATATTGACAACACAGTCATCATAGTGGTTCTTGGGCTCTCTCCAAACCATTGTAAATCCTAATTTTAAACATTTTCTGTTTCCACAATTCCACTGTCACAGTTGTTCAACACATATTTTGCAAACAATATTATGAGCCCAAGTCTTGTCCTAGTCGCCTGGTTTTATTTTAAAGTAAGCAACGTATGCTTTTTTTCACAAAAATAGTAATATGCTTCTTATGCTCTTCTTTCAAAGCGAACTCTCCACAAATAAAGCAAAATAAATCCGATGAAAGAAAGCATGCCCATCTTGAATATGATGTACTTCTGTGTTAGAAGTGTAAGAAAATAACTAGCATACTAACATGCATGCAGTGGGTTAAAATTTATAAAAAGGCAATTCTTGGAAGATTATGGGACAACTGAAACTGTATGTAAACAAGTAGTTTCAGTTTGTAAGGGGCAAGATAGCAATAGTTTATTTCTCAGAGCCTTATGGAGGAAATGCCGGCTCCGTGGCGAATGTTTTACGGACGCAGTTCATAATCTCCCATACCACGCTCGAAACACAGCTGAGGGTCATTTGGCAGCAGATTGCTTTGCGTTGGATTTTTATGAAATGGTATGGGTGCCAGTCGTTCAGTAAGCAATGGCAAACAGCTGAAAGTAACCTTGCCCAGGAATCACAAACAGCCAAAAATTATCGGAGTACTGCTACGTCCTGTAAAGGATATGAAACTAACACTTTTATACAGAATATTATGTAATAATATTTATTAAATGTACACATGCGTGTATCTCAAAAATATAGCTGCTACAAATAAATAAATGTGATATTTGGATTTAGCAGGCCTCATGAATACCAAATCAGGTGTCAGATGTGTGGCAGCAAAATAAAATAAAAATTATTTGACACTCTTCCCCCCGGAGACTACAAAGTGACACAAATGACAACTCCTTGGCATTAAACTCATTTAACTAACATGTCACTACTCACCGGGGCCAGTGACTGTAGCAAGAGTCAAAGAATGTGATATCTGGCCTCCACTTAACAGGTATGTATAATTACAGCCGAACGTTTGATTTTCATTTGAGTTGTAATTGATTACAAGTATGTCCATGAACATTTTCTCTTGGTTTCTGTGGAGTAGAGGAATTACACTGGTCACTTAAGAAAACAAATACAGGTGTTAATCTATACGTGTCGGTCGTTGATACTGATATAAGACTTGCACACACTGCATGATGTTGCGACCGAAACAGCTTACTCAGTCAGAATAAACAAGATATACAAACACTAATCGTTGCAAACAGAAATATATGACAACAGCAGTCAGTATAAAGCATCCATCCATAATGTGCCATGCCGGTAAGCGTGGGCGGTCATGATTCGTGATTTCACTCGATCATCAGAGTCGTGAATCAGCTCAGTGTTCTTGACTCGACCATGCCATGTGGTCAGACCATCCAGGTATTTATTTCTCTGATTTCCCCTTGTTCTCTTACTTTCGATCTTGCCAGTTTTCACCAAGTTCTCCAATTTATTTCTTCTCATAACATGTTTTGCTTGACTGACTCTAATCAATTTACGATTTTCATTTCTTTCTTGTAGGACTTGGTCATTAAGTTTTTCTATCTGTCCATGTTATTCTGTGCATTCTCCTCAGAAACCACATTTCTACAACCATAAGAATTTTTTTTTTCACATTGACTGCTCATTGTTCAAGCTCCACATCTATACAAAAGTGCAGGCTCTATGTAGAAACTCAACACTCTTTTTCTCGTTTTAACTGACTTTTTTTTTGTTTGTTTGTTTGTTTGTTTGTTTGTTTGTTTTTTTTTTTTTTTTTTTTTTTTTTTTTTTGGGGGGGGGGGGGGGGGGGAGGGTCAGTATGTTATTCATCTTGCTAAAGGCTGCTTTCGTCATGGCGTTCTTGTTCTTAACTCTTTCTCTGCCATGGGCCCTTACATCGCCAATGTTGACCGACGGTGACGGCCGTGGGCCCTTTAATCGCCACAGTTTAAATAGTGGTTTATTTGTCCCATTTCTTATGTTTCTGCAATTTTTATTTGACTTCGGTAACTTACAATTGAGACAGAAATATTTCGCAGTTTGACACAGGCCGCTGACAACCATATTTGTTCTTAGAAAGCACTCGATTCTTGATTCGAAATGATTGTTTTGATTTGAACTTCGAAATGACAACATCTTCTCGTTTTGGAAGTCATATATTTTAATAAAATTACCATTTTAAACAATTGTATATTATAGTTATAGTGATTTCAAGGACTTTTTGAAAGATTCTAAAACTTAAACCACGTGCAGTATTCAGTTAGTCAGTTAGACTGCAAGCGAAACACTGCAAGCGAAAGTTCGTCATAATATGTCATAATATGATGGCACATATCGAATTACAGATGCGCTAATGGGCCACATTTATGCCACTAAATTTGTTTTGCTTATCACAAAGTATTTAAGGAGTATTTAAATAATTAAATTTAAAAGAATAATCATAATAACTAAATAGAAAATAGTGTTTATATTCTTCATCTCAGTACAATCTGAGTGGTGTGTTACTGACATTTTCCATTTTGTGTGAAAATTATGTGCTTCAAAATAGTAGATTTTAATTAGGTTTTATTGGTGTTGTGGTGCAGTTCTTGTGTTATTATTGAACAAAAGTGGTGTGTGTAACAGTATTCAGCAAATTTAACTGGATTAGCTGCAGTGGATTATAGACAACGTCTCGGTAAGTGAAATTTTAAAATAATGTTTGCCTTTTTAATTTCAATTGTTAATAATAAACCTCTCATTATTGTCATAATATTTCTAACCTATCAATTAATTATTACAACTTTCATGGTCCTTGTGCTATCCTCTTAATTTGATATATAATAAAATATATCTGCTACCAGTTTAACCTTTTTAAAAGCATTATTGTGACACACCCCTACTTCCAATTTTCTGCCATGAATTTCTGTTTGGTCAGGACCCAATTTTTGTTTGGCACTGAAAGAGTTAAAAAAAACAGTCGCTTAAATGTCGACAGGGTCAGCTTCATTGCACCGGGTTTTATCTCATATGACTCAGTCTCTTTCCGCAGCGCGGGCTGCCGAAAGCGTCATACAAAGCACAAACTCCGTAGCTCCAGCGACGACCCCAGGAGACTCCGAAAAAATGCATTCGTGAACTGAAGGACGAGGCTAGGAATAGAACCACCAACCTGCGGAGCCCGAGTCAGATGGCTTGACCACTTCGCCACGGAGACTCCCTAAGGCCCATTTGTCACTTTCTACAACCACTGTATCTATCATTTCATGTAGATCGTTCTGAATTGTTGCTATCCAGACGTTGTCATCAGCATAATGTAAGATATTTATAATATGTCCACCAACTACGATCCATGGCATATATTCTGTAGATTTCATTATATGTTCACTGTACAATGAGAACAAATCAGGAGACAATACACAACCTTAACTGACACCCTTCTTTTAACATTGGAATGTTCCTACCAGGTTGTTGATTCTTATCACTGCTGTCTCGTCTCATCTCATCATGTTCCTCTTCTACATTGCAGTGTCGAGGTGAAGTATAAACAGCGGGAGAGTGCCCGATTATGAGCTTCGTGTATCGATATTCTCATGGACTCTGCTATTCCCTCCGTCCATCCATTACGAGTATGCTCTTTTTAATTTGCAGATATCTGCCGTAAATGTTCAGCAATGTCAGTGGAAAGGTAAAAGTTGCACTGATGCATTATTTACACTTAGACAAATATGTGGAAAACACTATCAAATATAGTGACCAGCAGAATATTGTGTTTGTAGATCAGGAAAAGGCTTTCAATAGAGTAGGACCACCATTGAGTACTATGGGATACAAGGGCAATTGCTATAAAACATCACAGCCATGTACCACTTGAGCCGAAGTGCAGTAAGAATACAAAAAGGTACATCAGATATGTTCACAGTCAATACAGGGGTGAGACAGGGATGTGTGCTCTCTCCTCTGCTATTTAATATCTACATGGACAGAATATCCAAAGTTGCAAGACTTAACAAATCAGATTAAGAAAATTTTGAACTCTTTACTCCAGATGAAACAACTGATCCACAGGAAATGAATGAACTTCTATTTGCAGACGATCAATACACGTGTTAAGGCGACCAGGGCAGACAGCAAATCATATTACTAATCTGAGTTCAACATGCAGCAGAAACAATATAAGTATAAATACAGCCAAAGCCGAAGTAATGTAAGTTAGCAGATCGTCAGGCCCACTAAGTATACAGATAAATAGCACAACTCTGAAACAAGTTAAAGAATTCAAATACCTTGGAAGTATGATCACAGAAGATGGCAGATTAGACAGAGAAATTGAAATCAGATGTCAAAAAGCTAGTGCACTTACATATCAACTATCACCCTTACTGAAACATCCAAACATACCCATGCCCGCAAAAGACAGATACTAAACAGCATATTCACACCAAACCTATGCTACCAATCTCAAACTTGGACTTTATCCAAATCACACTTACGCAAAATCAACACCTGTGAGATGAGGTACCTGAGGAGAGCTGCCAGCTTAACAACCCGAGACCGAGTATGGAATGTTGTTATCATACAGACTGTGGGATCAACACCTTGTGCTACATTTATTGAAAGACAGAAGATCAAATGGTTTGGCCATGTCGTTAGAATGCAACAGCATCAACTACCATCACTGGCCTTACATCAAAGATCATCTGCGACGAGACCAAGAGGACGTCCAAGAAGAAAATGGATTGACGACATCAAAGACATTGTACAATCACACGGAATGACACTATCCAGTGCCACCCATCAAGCGCTGGAACGCAAATTATTCCTCCCCACGGCGCTTGACGGCAGAAGTGGAAGATGATGATGATGATGATGATGATGATGATGATGATGATGATGATGATGATGATGATGATGATGATGATGATGATGATGATGATGATGATGATGATGACGATGATTATGATGTAGTTTACTCTTGTAGTTTATTATTTCCTCATTTTTCACATTGACAAATGT
Organism: Cepaea nemoralis; assembly: GCA_014155875.1. Taxonomy (NCBI): domain Eukaryota; kingdom Metazoa; phylum Mollusca; class Gastropoda; order Stylommatophora; family Helicidae; genus Cepaea; species Cepaea nemoralis. Next base: position 86,539 of record JACEFZ010007076.1, read on the forward strand.
TTTTGTGTAGTCTGTGAAACATAAGTACATATCTGCTTTTACTTCTAAAGCTCTTTCTAATAGTGTCCTGTAGAATATATATGTATTGCATTGCGCGTGCCTTTTCCTTCTACAAATTCACACTGTTCATCACTAATTTATGGTTGTATCTTGGACTAAGTATATAGATGAGTTTGATTCATGCCATTTACAGGACGTCTGATCGGTTCAGTACGGTTCAGCTGAGACGAATGGCCCCGTTCAACCTTCGACTATATCGACTTGGTTGTATTTGGGGCCTTTATGGTGTTTCTAAGACTTCTTCTTTCAAAAATAAAGGTGCGAATATCTGCTTCCTTGAAAGAGTTGAGTTGCTGCAATTGTGTTCGTTTCATCATTGAGATTGTTCATGTCTGGACAGAGTTGCACACTTGTTAAGGCATGGAGTAATTCTGTACCAACCTCGTCATATGGTGCTGTTTCCTTCAGGGAGCTTTACCAGTTGTCGTCTCTCCTGGAGTTCCACCTATTTCCCCGTCTTGGTCTATCTTCGAATCTTCTTGGTCTTGTTTGATTTCGTGTGTCGTGGGTGGCTTGGTGGTTCTTTCTTGGTGGACAGCGATGCCGATTCTTAGCCTATGAGGCTTCAGTTGGGTAGTCGTTTTCATCCAATTCTACTTCTCCATCTGTTGCTTCTTCTTCTGTCTGGGGCTTTGCATCTTCCGGTTCAGGTGTTCCGGTCTTGAGAAGTTCAATTATCTGTTGGAGAGTTTCTTGTGTCCTTTCTATTGATTTTTGAATTTTTGATAGCATTTCTTCTGTCTCATCCTTTATAGCAGTCATTCGAGCGACATCTCGCTCAGTATTCTGCTGGACTTGCTTCGTTTCGTCCAGGATGCGCCGAACGGCCGTTATCTGTGTTTCTTGTGTCTTGTATTTTTCTTCCTCCATGTTTTTTAACTTTGCTCTCATGTCCTTCAGTTGGCCTTGCAATTGCGCTTTGTCGCTTTTTGTGAGTCGATTGGTAGCCTCGTACTGCCTCCTAGCCTCTTTATAGGGTAGGTTACTTTTGATGGCTGTCTTCATGGCATCCTTGCTGTCTTGGTGGCAGGGGCAGCCGAGGTACATGGCGCCGTGGTTGTCGAGGCAGTTGGCGCATTTTCTGTTTGGGTTAGGCCTCCCGAAGTCCTTGTCGGTCTTTGCTAGCTGGCACTGACTGTATGGATGAGGGTCAGAGCAGTATCTTCATACTCCCACCTCACTCTTGCAGGTGGCACGGGTGTGCCAACATGTCTGGCACTTAGAGCACTGCAGCATTCTCGGTATGTAGTGCTCTGGAACTTGGTCTCTCTTGTCCCATCTGATGAATTGAGGGATCACACGGTCCTCCGATGTTACGATGACGACTGTGGAGGGGATGTTATTCTTGCCGGTGATCCTCTCAGCACTGGTGATCTTGAGTTACTTGTTCTCCATCGTCAGCATCTCCCTGATCTGGTTGTAGGTGAGATGGGTCTTGACTCATTTAATGACCCATCGTTTACTTGTACGGTGCCGGGTGGCTTCCAGTAAGATGCCGTGGTGAAGTTCGATGTCGGCCTTTTCTTCTTGTGCAATCTTCTGCATAAGTGCTGTGTTCTTTGGGTGTTTGTTGATGGAGACCACTACTCCATCAGGTGTCTTGCGTATCTGGTAGATGATGTTTCTTCCCAGCTCGTTTTCCAACAGACTGATTATCTTGTCTGTTGGTAGCGCCGACAGTTTGGCTTCCCCCAGGTTTGTCTGTTTTAGCAGTAATTTGCAGATGAAGTCCACAGATATTGTTGTTTCCTCCTGTGTTGAGGTCTCTGGTAAATTGGGCTGCATCATCCTGTTGCTGTTAAGAACTTCCCAGCTGCTGCTGGCTTCAGTTGTGGTTTCTTCAGCGACGGGGAGCGGTTTCAGCTGGTGAAGGAGCAAGACTGCCGTATGTAGATATGGGCTCAGCAGTCTCCGCGGCATTTCTCGCATCTGCCTTCTTCTTCCCGGCTGCATATAGTGCATGTCTCTACGAGGCACTTTTAACGCGAGGCATCCTCTGCGTTATCCGATCGTGATCTGTTCGCGATAGAGCGATCGAGTCGAGTATGCCGATGATGACATCGGAATTAACCCCAACATGTGTATGGTTGTTTACGTTTTTCTAAGCAATGCTTACGTAAACTAATTCGAGAAATTAGACGTAGATAGTTTGTTAGACACGTTATGAGAAGAATAATCTAGAGAACTTTGTGACAACTGGCAAGATTGAGGGTAAAAGAACAGGAGAGGGGTAGAGAAGTAAATACCTGGATGGCTTGGCCACGCGATATGGTCGAGGCTAGAACACAGAGCTGATCCATGAATCTGGTGATCGTGTGAGATGATGAAACATGACCTCCCACGCTTACAGGTGTGATGAGGAGTTTGTCATTGCAAGAAGGCAACATGGTTGCAATGACGTCTATTGGGTCATAGCTAGCCACGAGGTGGGGGTGAAGACAGAGGCAAGCGGCGGGGGAACGAAGCTCAATTTAGTGTGGTCAGATACGATGCAGTGATAATGTTGGCATATTCTCCACTGCCCCTCTTCTCACCACATGACCAATCTATCAGGTGCCGTCTCCACAGTGACGGTTGGCTGCAATGGATCTCCAACACTGTCTGTCTCTCGCCCTGACTGTACATTCTGCCAGGCTGATGTTTGTCCATCTCTTGATGTTATCTTCCCACTTGTATCGTTGTCTACCACTTGCTCACTTGCCTTCAACCTTAGCCTCCAGATTGGTGTTATGTCTTTCAACATGGCCGGAATATTTAACTTGTATCTTTTTCATCCTCTCATCAGCTCTCTTTCAAGAATACTGTTTGAATAAAGATGTGGGATATAATGTTTTTCCTTTGAGCAAAAAAAAAAACACACACACACACACTTACGGAACACAGTTGGGCAGATAGATGTGCTTGTCTTTGGCGGAATCTTCAACTTTGGGACAGTCTTTATAGAAGACAGTGACCAGCGTGTTGTTGGGCGTGTCCGCAAAGATGGACATTTGTATCGGGCGACCAGCTGATGTACCGCTAGTGAGGCCACATGAAATCCTCAGCACGATAACTTCTATATGCTGGATTTGAATTTCTGAAATGATAGAAATGTTTATAGGGAATGTAAGACCTGTTGTATCAGTCATGGAACCCCGGAAAATCGTCAGCATAATCATCTTCACAGTCATCTTCACAATCAATATCATCAATATGATTATGATAGTGACGACGCGTATGATGATACTAATGATAGTGATAACAATGATGATGATGATGATGATAGTAATGATGATTATGATTATGTTTGGTGATAACGTTGATGATGATTATAATAGTGATGCTAATGATAATGTTGATGATGATGTGATGATAGTGATGATGTTATGCTACAGATGATAATGATGGTGATGGTGACAGTAAACTGATGTACAGTGATAGTCTATGAGATCGATGATTGTGATGACTAGAGCGATGATATTGCTGCAGATTGAGATGACTGTTGATTAGTGGATTATAGGTAGTGATAATGATAGTGTTGATGATGATGATGATGATGATGATGATGATGTTGATTGATGATGACTGATGATGATGATGATGATGTAAGTGATGATGATACTAATGATAATGGTTGTGATAGTGATGATAGTAGTGATGATGATCTTGATGATGGTTATAGTGCAAATCATGATGACAATGATGATGATGAAGATTGTCAGACTGTAATTCCCTCTTCATTCTGCTTTGCCATGTATATATTTTTGAACTTCACAGTAGGCATTAGGATCACTATAACGGAGGGAAGATAACAGTCAATGAACCAACGGTGAACTTTAAAAGATGAAGCAACGTCTGAGTTCACAAAGCGAACACTGCTTTAATCCGGCAGCTGACATAAGTTACAATAAACATCTTCTACGGTACTCTTGGAAGGCCTTTTGTTGCCAGGGCGGCATCTAAGATATATGTACCTAAGATGAAGTTACTCAAACCTGTTCTAAGTTCGCCACAGTTGTTACTCTTCTATACCTCTCCTTCTTTCGTTCACACCGGCTGTCTTTGCTGTTATATTCATCCGATCCCGTCTAGGTTCTGCCCGTCGTTCTTGGATCCATGGCGTTACTAATCTTCGGTGATATACTTCTAGCTGTTATTCATTTGATAGCCACTGATATATTGCCAACCATTCGATAGTCACACCAATTTGTTCGAGAATTCCTCTGCACGACTTTTCATCTTGATAACCCCACAACGTATCCTTTTTGTTGTCAAGATTACGTCGGCGTGACGTTTCACGTTGTCAACTTGTGTCTCTTAGTTTTCTTTGCATTTTTGTCTTCTTGACTTCTTCACATCCTTCCTATGACGTAATTTGGGCACCTGCTCTGTGGCAAACGATGCTAATGGTGATTTTGATGATAACAATGATGGTGCTAGTCAAAATGATATTGATGTTACTGATGATGATATTGGTGATGATGATAGTGATGATGATTATAGTGATGTTGATGATAGTGATGGTGATGATGATGGTAATGATGATGATGATAGTCATGATGATGGTAGTGATGATGATGGTAGTGATGATGATGGTAGTGATGATGATGGTAGTGATGATGATGGTAGTGATGATGATGGTAGTGATGATGATGATAGTGATGATGATAGTGATGATGATAGTGATTGATGATTTAGTTGATGATGATGTAGTGATGATGATTAGTGATGATGATAGTGATGTGATAGTGATGATGATAGTGATGATGATGGTCAGTGATGATGATAGTGATGATGATAGTGATGGGATAGTAGATGATGATAGGATGATGATTAGGTAGTGATGATGATGATAGTTGATGATGGATAGTGATGATGATGGTAGTGATGATGAGGGTAGGGATAGTGAATGATGTAGTGATGATGATGGTAGTGATGATGATAGTGATGATGATAGTGATGATGATGATAGTGATGATGATAGTGATGATGATAGTGATGATGATGATAGTGATGATGATAGTGATGATGATAGTGATGATGATAGTGATGATGATAGTAGTGATGATGATGATAGTGATGATGATAGTGATGATGATAGTGATGATGATGATGATGATGATGATGATGATGATGATGATGATGATGATGATAGTGATGATGATGAGTGATGATGATGATCGGAGATGATGATGATGATATGATGATGCTGATGATGATGATGATGATGATGGTATGATGATGATGATGCTGATGATGATGGATGATGATGGAGTGATGATGATGATGTGATGAGTGATATGTGATGATGATGTGATGATGATGATGATGATGATGAGTGATGATGATGATGATGATGATGATGATGATGATGATGATGATGATGATGATTAGTGATGATGATGATGTGATGATGATGTAGTGATGATGATGATGATGATGATGGTAGTGATGATGATGAGTGATGAGGATGATGATGATGATGATGTGATGATGATGAGTGATTGATGATGATGATGATGATGAGATGATGATGATGATGTGATGATGATGAGTGATGATGATGGTGATGTGATGATGATGATGATGATGATGATGGGATGATGATGATGATGATGATGATGATGATGATGATGATAGTGATGATGATGTAGTGATGATGATGGTAAAGATGATGATGGTAGTGATGATATGTAGTGATGTGATGATAGTTATGATGATAGTGATGAGATGATGGTGATGATGATGGTAGTGATGATAATAGGGAGTGATGATGATGATAGTGATGATAATGGATAGTGATGATGATAGTAGTGTTGATGATGATAGTGATGATGATGATAGTGATGATGATATGATATGATGTAGTGATGATGATGATGTGTGATGATAGAGTCATGATGATAGTATAATGATAGTGATGATGTATAGTGATGATAATAGTAGTATGATGATAGTGATGATGAGTGATGATGATGGTAGTGATGATGATGATGTGATGATGATGTATGTGATGATGTGATGAAGTGATGATATGATAGTGATGATGATGATAGTGATGATAATGTATGTGAATGATGATGATGATAGTGATAATGGGTGATGATAGTGATGATAATGATGTTGATGATAGTGATGATGATGATAGTGATGATGATGATAGTGATGATGATAGTGATGATGATGGTAGTCATGATGATAGTGGTGATGATAGTAGTGATGATGATGATAGTTATGATGATAGTGATGATGATGGTAGTGATGATGATGGTAGTGATGATGATGGTAGTGATGATGAATAGTGATGATGATGATAGTGATGACGATGATAGTGATTATGATGATAGTGATGATGATGATGATGATAGTGATGATGATAGTGATGATGATGATAGTGATGATGATAGTGGTGATGATAGTAGTGATGATGATGATAGTGATGATGATGATAGTGATGATGATAGTGATGATGATAGTGATGATGAAAGTGATGATGATGATAGTGATGATGATGATAGTGATGATGATGATAGTGATGATGATGATAGTGATGATGATAGTGATAATGATAGTGATGATGATGATAGTGATGATGATGGTAGTGATGATGATGTAGTGATGATGATAGTGATGATGATGGTAGTGATAATGATGGTAGTTATGATGATGGTAGTGATGATGATGGTAGTGATGATGATAGTGATGATGATAATGATGATGATGATAGTGATGATTATGGTAGTGATGATGATGGTAGTGATTATGATGGTAGTGATGATGATAGTGATGATGATAGTGATGATTTCCATAGGACTGGTACCCAAAATTGACGTCAACAAAAGTACGTACAGAATCCTAAAAGCCGAAAACTCGGAGAAACTAAGAGATGAGTTGTCAACAGAGAGAAACGTCATTCTGACGTCAACAAACAACAAAGAATGACTTCTTGGAGTTTGAAATGACAGGCTGTGCTTGAAACTATCAAGATATGCAAACTGGCGAATCAATGGTTTTACATGAACAAAGTGGCTGGAATATGAGTTAAAGATATGATAACACACTCATATGAGATGATGCTGTGAATGAATGAACCGACCGCAGAGGAATTGTGATGGAAGTCACAAGCGGCGAGAAATAGACTTAGAGGAGAGAGAGAGAGAAGGTCGTCAACGGACATGTAACGTAAGTCTGAACCAAATCAATTTACAACGGTATTGTTAGAGTTAACATTAATATTACATACATTCCATGATATAGTTACCGCCCGCCCTGTCAGCACAGGCACGGTAAATATGGAAGTATTTATTTGTTACTAAGCAAACCCGATGAGCTGTGAGAGAAAATAAACAGCGTTTGATGTTCGATTACTCATGTCTGCGACTCGATCTTATTTCTTCTTTGGGTTTCAAAAACCAACGGCGCTGTTGAAGTTTTGTTGAAGAGCGAGCCGGCAGTTACATTATTCCTGTTAAAAGTTCAAGAGTTATTGACAGCACCGTCTTGGCAATGATGATAGTGATGATGATGGTAGTGATGATGATGATAGTGATGATGATGGTAGTGATGATGATGGTAGTGATGATGATGATAGTGATGATGATAGTGATGATGATGATAGTGGTGATGATGGTTATATTGATGATGATAACGGGGTGATTGTGTGAATAATGATGATGATTATAATGATTACGATGATGACTTAATGAAAGTAGTGATATTATGACGATTGTGATGATGATGACGGTGATAACGACGATGTTGGTGGTGTTGGTGATGATTATGATGATGATGGTGATACATATGATACGGATGATGATTATGATGATGAACGTACGAGTAATAATTATAGTGATTATGATTATGATAGTAGTATATACGGTATTAGCTTGATACCAGCACCCCACATTCGCGCGCCGGACCGATTCGAGGCTCCAACAGGGGTCCCCTAAGGGAATCGAATAAGGGGTCCGAACCGAGCATAGCAAGAGAGGCTCGCCTCGGTACTATCATTCTGACTCGATATATTTCTCATAGCCAGGCGTTTGCTTTCGACACACCGCAGAAATATTGTGTGGCGTGTTGATAGATAAGTGCTGTGAAAGGGGGTGCCCGCGCTGCGTCAAAGAGGTTGCGGAAAAAATGTTCCGGCGTCTTGAAGAAGAAACAGGCGTTAAGGTGATCTATGTCCAAGGGTTGGAGCGAGCCCCACCGCATATCCGCCAGAGCCTAGAGAGGGTGCGAAACAAACTACTGATGAATTAGACACACACCCTCCCTCGTGTATATCGAGTTGGATACCCACGGCTGTAACTATAGCGTAATTTTGGAAAGGGCATCAGCGAGCAACTATATTTTGTTATAGGAGGGGGGGGGTGACTATACCGCGATACACAATTAGAGCGGTACCAACCAGCCATATCAAGATGGGCACCGCTACAAACATGCGAATACGAACGGGAGCACTCGGCGAGAGAGCGTGCCCGCTCGCCGAGCACCACCAACACAAATTGCAACAGCCAGGACACCCTCCCAGAAATATTAGGGGGCGCCGGGCAGCGCATCGAATTAGAGGTTGACTTATTGGGCACATACAGATGGAGACCTATGGATGTGAGTGGCCGAAGCTCGATACAGAAATTCATTGCGGCCGGCCATGCATCGACCTTTATTGTTCTTGACACGATGAGCAGGCAAAGCGGGCCGAGGTGATAGAAGAGTGCATATTCTGTGAGAGGGGTGTTAGGAAACCATATGAGATGTGTGACCGTTGCACGTTAGACGCGCTTCATAAGATGTTTCGGAAGTTTGAAAAGACGACCAGCATCAAGCTGCTACTCTATAAAGGGATGAAGCTAAGTCCTCAATATGAACCAGAGGGCCGCCCACCATACCAACGATGAATAGGTGTAGTAGGTGCATAATGGGGCACACACGAACGCACGCATACATCCACACACGCACACATGCACGCACGCACACACTCAAGATAATCAAACGTGTGTGTCAGTCAAAGCTACTTCCGGTAAAAATGATCACGCCGGAAGTGCCGTTACCGAAGAAAATAAACGTGATCAATTTGTCTTTGCGTGACGAGTTTTTATGAACGCGTGCCGCACGGTGATTTTTGTTCTCGCGAAAAAAATCCCACCCGGCACGCGCCAGTTAGCTTCGTGTAGCCAACCTTCATTGTGGAGACGCCACTTGATTGAATCAGCAACACTAACTGAAACACATTTCATTACACACCCACAGTTAGCGCAAAGACAGAATAACACTTGAGATGTTAAGTGTATTACTTCTGTGTAGAGGGCATTAGTGGAATCCACCGCTCTTAGTATTCTTTCATGTTCATTACTTCCATACAAAGTAGTACAGTTTTCCCAAACAGAATTACACCACATGGTGTATTGCGCATGGTGTTGATACATGTTGTTACGGTGATTAGCCTTCATCAAAAAACAAAACACAGCATATAGAACAGGAGATCTCTTCATTCACATGTGACAACAGGATGAGAAAAAATGGGAAAGCAATGAATGGAAAAAATTTTCATACTCACCGCAGAAGTTACTGCTCTGAGTAGTATATCACCACTTCCACGCATTACTGAAATCCAGTGGCGGATCATTCAGTGGAGTAAGGGGGGGGGCGGCCCCAGATTGTCCTGATTGCGTATACAGGTTATTTCGACCCTATAGCTTTTACTAACTCTGCCCGCGCATGGTCTCTCCCTTTCAGAATGAGAGATTTTTTTGTCTCTTCGTCCAGATCTGCCGGCGCCTTGCTCCGAATATCTTTTTTCAACTGATGAAATTTATTTTCTTCAGCTGTAATTAATTTATACTCCACGTCTGTAATTCTCCCATCATCCAAAGCCTTTGAAACAAGGTCGGCTATACTTGAAAGCTTAGCCGTCGCCAGAGTGCAAATTTCATCGTGTTTCTTAGCTTTCGACGTTAGTTTGCGGGACGCTAGCTTGCTCCCAGCGGACATGATTCCACAAGCTAGGGCAACTATCTCGAGCCCGACAACTACAGGGGCAGCGATAATGGTGGTAAGAAGCCCAACACCCCCCACCCCCATACCAAGGCTAGCCGCCATCATCACGCTGTCCACGGCGTCTAATGCATTAACGGCACGCTGATATATTTTATACAGTGCAGCCCGTTTGTCCCTTTCATCTTCCAGAGACTTCCGAAGACGGGTAAGCTCTTGAATGCGATAGGTACCGCCGTCACTAGTATCAAATGAGTGATAGAGCGACATTATTCTTTGCGCGTCACACCTACTTCTTCAACTGAGATATTAAATGTTCAATTCGAACGGTGCTAATCGGCCCTGTAGTGAACAAAAGCCGGACAAAAACAGTAACGGTAGTAAAAATTATTTCATCCACCGCAACCTCACCGAGCTCTACAATAATGTCCGTCTCTGTTGCCCGGGCCGCCCATGTCCCATCGGCCGCAGAAGTGATTACGAGAGCAACATGCTTGGGGAGTGTTGACGCACTCCATTTAATAGAGACTCCAGGAAGGACTGGGACAACCTCAGTCTGCGCCGCAGTCCCAATAGCTAACTCGAGATAGATGGTTGACTCCTTGGGAGGCTTACCTAGCATATCAAGGTCGGCTTTACACTCTGTAATGGCCTTCAAACAATATTTAGTCCCTGGGATTTTAGCCTCAGTCACCGATACGGCATAGAAGAGAGGCTTGGCGCACTGCATTTTCAGAAATGACTGGTAGGTCACAATAGGAGACTTGTTGGGGCGTATGACCGTCTTGCAAGCCTGATAACTCACAAAACGCCTTGCCCATGTTGGTTAACCTAATAAGTATCCCATTGGGCTCGAGGTGAGTATATCCCGTGCGAAGCTCAAGCTGCAGATCCCAGTCATCATCGTCGGGATGGTCTATGGCGGCACGAGCATAGACCCCCTGGGGAGTGAGCTGGAGGCCATATATCTTGTAGTTATGACCCGGCTCCCGCCACCCAATAGTGTCGGCTAAATCAGCAAAGGTTAGGGTAGAGCAGGCTCTTGGGCGATGCCTTCCTGGACCTTCTGATTCAGCCATTGTGTTTTCTGATGTGGAGTTCACAACTTAGATATGCCAGCGGCACAGAATTACCTTGTTCATCACGGACTGAAAGACTAATTTTGCTTAGAGTTCCTGTCTCCAACTTCTTATAACGAGGCACAGAGAAAACCTCGTGTCTCCCTTGATTACATTCCACATTTTTAACGAGCACAGCCCTGAGGAGTGTCGAGGGACGCGAATTATGACGGTTCTCATATGACGATAGACCCTCGAGATGAAAGTACAACTCCTTATATATGATAAGGTTAGGAAAGTTTGACGCCGCGACTGAAGACTCAGCATAAAATGACGCATCATCTCTATAGTTTAAGCCGAACCCAAGAGTCTCACCTAACCTTCCAAACTGTATAGCCATCCCCTTTTTACACCACTGAGTCTTAGACGGCCACTTGCAGGGTTAAGAGTAAGGGATAGCTTCCGGGGTTCAAAGAATTAGTTGTTGAGGGTGCAGACATCATAATACCCGGAGGGGATAGTAACACGCTCGTCACCATATTTGAACCAATTGTTTTGTAGCTTCGTGGTAATATTAACCCACGCGGGGTAGAACAACAATTCCACAAGAGCCACCTCCAGGTCACCATCACGAATTTCTAGGACCGGGTTGAGGGGGATGGGTTCCCATTGTTGGATGTTGTTTAATGTTATGTACATATTTGCACATCTAATATTAATGACCTCTTACGAGTTCAATAAGGATGGTAAATACCCAATGGAGCAGCCATTTCTGATGTGGAGTACACAGCTTAGATAAGCCAGTGGCATGTCGTCACCCTTTTCATCTCGGACCGAAAGTCGTATAGCACCTACCGTTCCAGTTTTCAGCTTTTCATAATGAGGCACAGAGAAAATCTCGTGTCTCCCTTGATTACATTCCTCTTTTTTAACGGGTACAGCCCGGAGGAGTGTGGAAGGAAGCGAATTATGACGGTTTTCATATGATGATAGACCCTCGAGATGAATGTACAACTCCTTATATATGATAAGGTTAGGAAACTTCGACCATAGAATGTAAACACCTCATTGAACAGCTTACTTCTATCGACTAAGCCGAACCCAAGAACCCCACCTAGACCTCTCCATTATATGATCACCCCCGATTTTATATCACCGAGACTTACAAGGCCAGTTGCGGGGTTGAGAGAAAGAGAGAGCTTCCGTGGCTCAAAGAATTGCTTGTTAAGAGCACAGACATCATAATACCCGTCGGGGATAGTAACAACTTCGTCACCAAGTTTGAACCAATTGTTTTTCAGCTTCTCGGAAATATTAACCCACGCGGGGTAGAACAACAATTCCACAATAGCCACCTCTAGATCACCATCGCGATTGTCTAGGACAGGGTTGAGGGGGATGGGCTCCCCATGTTTGACATTGCTAAGTGTGAGATACATATTAGCACAGCTAATAATAGTGACTGCTTACGAGTTCAATAAGGACGCCAAATACCCGGGGGTGGGGTATACCCGTTTGCGCAAACAATGGATCTCATGAAGATGGACATACAGGTCAACTTCCAAGGATTATTTCAGGCACAGTTCCCCAACGTGTTTGAAAAATACCGGTTGCCATACGTGGAGTCAGACCAGATCGTACAAGCCTGGTACAGCAATCCGATGCAATTCTGGCAAAACCAACTCAACTTCGCTGTATGGTGTGCCACGGCGGGGTGTGGGAGGTCCGCGCAGGAGCATCTGTCCTACCCTGACCCACTAACGCGAGCCGTCTTCATATTCCATGTCTACTACCAGATTCGTCGAATCCTCAAAGAAATGCGTTTGGCCCTACCACAAGACCAGGGTTGGACCGCCTTTGAAAATCCCTACGATATAAGAGCCTATCAGCGTATATGCGCGGAATTTGGGATTTCCCAGAATGATAACTGGAGACGGCTTGGGAGGAATAAAGGGTTGGGGAGTGTATACATTTACTGGACGAATAGTGATTATCACGTCCTGAATGACGGCCAAGGTGGTGTATATGACCCAAAGCGTCTATCATTCACACAAAAGACCACACATAGATTACATCTCACAAGATTATCCTCAAGATGACTCCGCCTGGCGGCGTTTCATTCTTAACAAGTCACAGGGCTTCACTCACCCTGGCGTTGAGCGAATAAATGACAGCATTCGAACCTATGTGTGGGCCATCTTAGGGGCCCAGGCTCAGACTAGAATACGAATTCTGGGAACTGGAACGGCGTTTGATGCCCAGAAGCAATTCCTGGTATTAGTAGAAGACGCCATCTCTGCGCCCGTCGATCTTGCGGCGACCATCAAAAGGTATCAGGATGTGCTACAAAACGCGAGGTCAGAAGTTAATTATGTCTTTGGAACGGGGTTGTATATGGCCCCCAGCGACATGCTGCTTCGCATTGGTCAGATAGCTGGATATAACAACATGATCGTCATATCCGCCAGAGCCTAGAGAGGGTGCGAAACAACCTACCGATGAATTAGACACACACCCTCCCTCGTGTATATCGAGATGGATAACCACGGCTGTAACTATAGCGTAATTTTGGAAAGGGCAACAGCGAGCAACTTTATTTTGTTATAGGGGGGGGGGGGGGAAGTGACTATACCGCGATACACAATTGGAGCGGTACCAACCAGCCATATCAAGATGGGCACCGCTACAAACATGCGAATACGAACGGGAGCACTCGGCGAGAGAGCGTGCCCGCTCGCCGAGCACCACCAACACAAATTGCAACAGCCAGGACCCCCTCCCAGAAATATTAGGGGGCGCCGGGCAGCGCATCGAATTAGAGGTTGACTTATTGGGCACATACAGATGGAGACCTATGGATGTGAGTGGCCGAAGCTCGATACAGAAATTCATTGCGGCCGGCCCATGCATCGACCTTTATTGTTCTTGACACGATGAGCAGGCCAAGCGGGCCGAGGTTGATAGAAGAGTGCATATTCTGTGAGAGGGTGTTAGGAAACCATATGAGATGTGTGAGCGTTGCACGTTAGACGCGCTTCATAAGATGTTTCGGAAGTTTGAAAAGACGACCGGCATCAAGCTGCTACTCTATAAAGGGATGAGGCTAAGTCCTCAATATGAACCAGAGGGCCGCCCACCATACCAACGATGAATAGGTGTAGTAGGTGCATAATGGGGCACACACGAACGCACACATACATCCACACACGCACACATGCACCCACGCACGCATACATCCAAACACGCACACATGCACGCACGCACACACTCAAGATAATCAAACGTGTGTGTCAGTCAAAGCAACTTCCGGTAAAAATGATCACGCCGGAAGTGCCGTTACCGAAGAAAATAAACGTGATCAATTTGTCTTTGCGTGACGAGTTTCTATGAACGCGTGCCGCGCGGTGATTTTTGTTCTCGCGAAAAAATCCCACGCGTGCCGCTCGGTGATTTTTGTTCTCGCGAAAAAATTCCCACGCTGCACGCGCCAGTTAGCTTCGTGTAGCCAACCTTCATTGTGGAGACGGCACTTGATTGAATCAGCAACACTAACTGAAACACATTTCATTACACACCCACAGTTAGCACAAAGACAGAATAACACTTGAGATGTTAAGTGTATTACTTCTGTGTAGAGGGCATTAGTGGAATCCACCGCTCTTAGTATTCTTTCATATTCATTACTTCCATACAAAGTAGTACAGTTTTGCCAAACAGAATTACACCACATGGTGTATTGCGCATGGTGTTGATACATGTTGTTACGGTGATTAGCCTTCATCAACAAACAAAACACAACATATAGAACAGGAGATCACTTCATTCACATGTGACAATAGGATGAGAAAAAATGGGAAAGCAATGAATGGAAAAAATGTTCATACTTACCCTATAAGTTACTGCTCTGAGTAGTATATCACCACTTCCATGCATTACTGAAATCCAGTGGCGGATCATTCAGTGGAGTAAGGGGGGGGGCGGCCCAAGATTGTCCTGATCGCGTATACAGGTTATTTCGACCTATAGCTTTTACTAACTCTGCCCGCGCATGGCTCTCTCCCTTTCAGAATGAGAGATCTTTTTTGTCTCTTCGTCCAGATCTGCCGGCGCCTTGCTCCGAATATCTTTTTTCAACTGATGAAATTTCTTTTCTTCAGCTGTAATTAATTTATACTCCACGTCTGTAATTCTTCCCATCATCCAAAGCCTTTGAAACAAGGTCTGGCTATACTGGAAAGCTTAGCCGTCGCCAGAGTGCAAATTTCATCGTGTTTCTTAGCTTTCGACGTTAGTTTGCGGGACGCTAGCTTGCTCCCAGGACATGATTCCACAAGCTAGGGCAGCTATCTCGAGCCCGACAACTACAGGGGCAGCGATAATGGTGGTAAGAAGCCCAACACCCCCCACCCCCATACCAAGGCTAGCCGCCAGCATCACGCTGTCCACGGCGTCTAATGCATTAACGGCACGCCGATATATTTTATACAGTGCAGCCCGTTTGTCCCTTTCATCTTCCAGAGACTTCCGAAGACGGGTAAGCTCTTGAATGCGATAGGTACCGCCGTCACTAGTATCAAATGAGGGATAGAGCGACATTATTCTTTGCGCGTCAAACCTACTTCTTCAACTAAAATATTAATGTTCAAAGCGGACGGTGCTAATCGGCCCTGTAGTGAAAAAAGCCGGACAAAAAAAGTAACGGTAGTAAAAATGATTTTATCCACCGCAAACCCCCCGAGCTCTCAAAAAATGTCCGTCTTGTTGCCCGGGGCCCCCCACGTCCTCGGCCGCAGAAGTGATACGAGAGCAACATGCTTGGGGGGTGTTTACGCACCCATTTTAAAAGAGACCCGGGAAGGGGGACAACTCAGTCTGCGCCCAGCCCAATAGCTAATCGAGATAGATGGTTGACTCCTTGGGGGGCTTACCTAGCATATCAAGGTCGGGTTTACACTCTGAAGGGCCTCAAACAAAATTTAGTCCCCTGGGGTTTTGCCTCAGTCACCGATACGGCATAGAAGAGAGGTGCGCACTGCATTTTCGAAATGACTGGTAGGTCACAAAGGAGACTTGTTGGGGCGTGTGACCGTCTTGCAGGCCTGATAACTCACAAACGCCTTTCCCATGTTGGTTAACCTGATAAGTATCCCATTGGGCTCGAGGTGAGTATATCCCGTGCGAAGCTCAAGCTGCAGACCCCAAATCATCGTCGTGGGGATGGTCTATGGCGCACGAGCATAGACCCCCTGGGGAGTGAGCTGAGGCCATAATCTTGTAGTTTTGACCCCGGGTCCCGCCACCAATAGTGTCGGGCCCAAAACGCAAAAGGGTTTGGGTAGAGCAGTCTTGGGGGATGCCTCCTGGACCTCTGAATCAGCCATTTTTTTTGATGTGGAGTTCACAACTAGATATGCCAGCGGCCGAATTCCTTGTTCATACGGACTAAAGCTAATTGCTTTGAGTTCCGTCTCCAACTTCTTATAACGAGGCACAGAGAAAACCCCGGGCTCCTTTATACATTCCACAATTTTAACGGCACAGCCCTGAGGGTGTGAGGAAGGAATTATGCGGTTCTCATAGAGATAGACCCCCAGATAAAGTACAACCCTTTTAAAATGATAAGGTTTGGAAATTGCGCCCCGATGAAACCACATAAATGGGCGCATCATCTCTAAGTTTAAACCGAACCCAAAAGTCCCCACCAAACCCTTTAAAAATGTATGCCTCCCTTTTTTTAACCAGAGCTTAGACGGCCATTGCGGGTTAGAGAAGGGAGCTTCCCTGGTCAAAGAAATTGTTGTTGAGGGTGCAGACATCATAATACCCGGGGGATATAACACCTCCACCATATTGAACCATTGTTTGAGCTCTGGAATATTAACCCCGCGGGGTAGAACAACAATTCCCCAAAAACCACCTCCAGGTCACCATCCGAAATTTCTGGACCGGGTTTTTGGGGGATGGGTTCCCCCTTTTTGGGGTTTTTAATGTTATGTACTATTTGCACACTAATATTTAAAGACCACTTACGGTTTAATAAGGGGGAAATACCCGGGAGCAGCCATTTCTGATGTGGAGACACAGCTTGATAAACCAGTGGCAGTCGTCACCCTTTTCATCTCGGACCGAAAATTATAGCACCTACCGTTCCAGTTTTTAGCTTTTATAATGAGGCACAGAGAAAATTCGGTTTTTTTCTTTCCTTTTTTG